>LS990920.1:15575084-15660084 GCA_900464855.2 Musa schizocarpa
GAAAGACGATGAGAACAACACAACTCTTCTTGCGTTTGGTGGCAATTTGGAATCCTTCTTCACGCCAAAATTCTGACATGCATCTGATAACCTATTCACTTGCAATCTAAAATGTTCAAACCAAAAACTAATTTCTGGTTATAGTCCGCTCTGTCGGTTTGCCAGCGCATTAAAGATTCATGCAACCCACACACACATCGAATAAACGCTTAGTAGGTGACCACAATGGTTGGGCTTCGCATTCCACCCCACTAAGCAATCCCATCATATCGCGATATAATATGCACAAATCACTTCATTTGGGGCGGCAATTCCGCCGCAGAATTGGCCGCCCCGGTCATTCTTCCGTCACATGGGCGCTCGTGCCTCGGCCGGTCGTCGGCATGCGCCACCTAACCCTACAGCACACACCGCACTGGCTCTCCTCGTCCCGGCTTGAGAAACGACTTGTGGTACGGTGCGTGGGAAATGATTTCCTGTCTCTTTCGGGCGCGCTTATCGTACGAAGGAAGGATGACTTCATCGGCCGCACGCGAATCCTAAAAGCCAGTAAAGGCGACCGACGCGTTTCTTTTGGCTTCGGCGGAGTGCTCTTGGTCCGCTGTCCCTGCAGCACACGTTTGAGAGCGGTCACCCTGGGGTTCTTCCCTCTTCCTTATTGATGTTTTGATATAACGCCTTCGAGGAGCGGGCAGCGATAAGGGTAAAAGTAAAACGCATGCGGCGGCGCGATAACGGCGTCAAGAAGAAGGTTGCCTACCAGTTGTTTGGCGGTAATGTAGAGTGACGTCAGTGGCAAAGAACTTGGCAGTTTCGCTTTGACGGGTACGTTCCTCTCAGCCGTCCGATCGATGAGGCGGTGCAGGTCCCTGGTCGTCCAGTTCGTGATCGGACGGCGAGTGGAAGACTGCTTGGGTCGACACGTTTTAGTAATTTGAATTGTTTGAGAGGGTCAAAACGGTATTTGTTCGTGTATTCTTATCTTCGTCCGAGGCTCCCGCGGCATACTTTAAGGAAGCATCGGCGTCCACGTGAGACCTTGTTACTGGCGGAGTTAGAGCACAGGACGATCTGGAAACGGGCACGGAATGGGGAAACGTATCGCCGTGCGACATATCGACGCCGCCGCTGCGGAGCAGTAGAACCGCGGGCCCCACGGGGGTCCAGCCTGTTCTCGAGTGGCTCTCCACTACTAGTGCCCTGGCTCACCTCTCTCTCCGCGGTGCGCACACCGCCCTCGCGCTCTTGCCGCGTTGCTCCGCCGGGAAGAAAAAAGTCGATCCTGACTTGGGACGCTACTTAACGTACGACAGAGGGTGTTAGCGCACATCAAGATCGCACTCCTATCACCCTGGACACGAGTCGTGTCTGCAGTCGAGTTCCAAGCAGCGGTAAACTTTTTAAAGCCCAAACCCCCCTCTTCCGCTTGCAAAGGCGACGCCTTTATATATTCTATGGAAAGATTTCCTTTTTCTCGCGGCCTACAGGACGCACTTTACATTATCGCATTTCCCTTCTGCCCGGTGGTGTTCGATTCCTGTCCTCCCTGTTCCTGTTTCCTCCTCCAGCACGCTTTCTTCTCCCTCCAAAGCCCCTGCTTTCCCCCACTTTTCATGACCTGTTGGTAGGTTTCTGGAGGTTTTATGGCGACTCTAGAGGATCTGGGCGTCTCGGCCTTCATCAACATCGTTGGCGCCTTCGCCTTCCTCATCCTGTTTGCCGTCCTGCGGATTCAGCCCATCAATGACCGTGTCTATTTCCCCAAATGGTACATCACCGGCGGCCGCAACAGCCCCCGGGTGCGCGGCCGTGGGGTCGGCAAGTTCGTCAATCTCAACCTGCGCACTTACTTCACGTTCCTCAACTGGATGCCCGGGGCGCTCAGGATGAGCGAGTCGGAGATTATCCAGCACGCCGGCCTGGATTCCGCCGTCTATCTTCGGATCTACATTCTCGGGTGAGCTTATCTACAGAGCTTTGCTTCCTCTGTGTTCTCATGAACCTCTCCTTTTCGGAATTCAGTTTGACTAGCGTGGTTGGACGAAATTTTCGATGGATCGTAGAAGAAAATTTATGTGACTTTGTAATTTTCTTACATTTCTCTTAAGCGCTCAAGAATTTTGCTACATTTCTTCTACCGTTTTATCTTTCTGTTGATAATTCTCCGGGATTTTACTCTCTCGGAGCTTTACTGCTGTGGGTATTATGATTATTTAGTGTCATGAACTTTTTCATTGGTTTGACAAAAGTTGCATTGGGTCACTGCAGAACAATTATTATCTCTTTGTATATGCAATATCTTTCGAGGAAATGTTTTCTGCACTGATAGACGTCGTCTTTTCTTGGTTCATGTAATTGTTGAAAATTTTCCTTATCAATATTCGGTGTCTTCCACACCTTCATTTGTTTTCAATGAAATGCCAATTCGCGTTGTTTTTTGTTGGTCAAACAGCACCCCCTCTTTATTTATTAAGTCTTGTGCCTACGTTCCTAAGCTGCGCAGAAACGATGTAGCTTTTAGGTAAATTTGAATACTTAATTTTCATGCAGTACATGTGTTGTTTCTTCACGAGGGGTTCCATTAGAGCCTTTTTTTTTTTTCCTCTTTTGCAATTAGCACCAAAAAATAAGTATTCAGTATACTACAAATTTCTTGTTCAGTCAATGAGCAAATGGGCCTCTGTGGTCTTTCTACATCATGTAACTACAAGTGACCGATTAACTCAATATTAGTGGTGGTATGTTGATATTTTTGACTTCCACTTTTGCTTCGCTTCTTCAAGGATTACCACGATAGAGAGAACCTGACTACCAAAAGGAAGTGTGTTGGCCAATTGGTTGAAGTATAGAGTTCAGGTTTTGTTATGTCAGCCAATTGAGGTTCGTGGTTCATTGGTCATGAAGATGATTATAGGTATATTCTTTATCCACTCATCGACTTTTCAGGATGTCATATTACAAAACTTTGTAAAATTAGTGTATGCCCAAGTACAAGGGTGTGATTAAACATAGACGTCTCACTACCGTGTGACGAATAATATTACTATAAACATTATGAAAAATTCTGTCGGATGAGATGCTAGAAACTTCTACTAATGATACTTGTTGGAACACCATGAAGGAAATTAAACTTTCTGGTAAATTTAGATATAATAGCCATAGAAGTTCTAGATTTCATCTTGCTTTTTTCTCATTAGTTCAGTCTTCTATTTATTGCTTTATATTGCCCATATAAGATATATTTTCTGCTGTATGCTTGTTTGGAGTGCTGGATTTTAATGAAAATTGGACTCCCTCTTTTTTCACAGGTTAAAGATTTTTGTGCCGATAACAGTGCTCGCCCTGTTGGTTCTCATTCCAGTTAATGTATCTGGTGGGACATTATTAAATCTCAACAAAAAGATTATGTACAGTGACATTGATAAACTTTCAATTTCAAATGTTAATGCCGGATCTCAAAGGTAAATTAATTTATCTTTGATGAACAATGTACCCATCGAGACAAATTTCTAGAATGTGCTAGGGTTCCGATGGTTGTGTACATTTATTTATTTGTTATTTAATTGTTAGAAAAAAATTTCATGATAATTATAGTGAACCAATCTGAGAAGATTGGATTTCATGTCTTCAGTATTGTGCTTGAATATGCCATCTCTCTATGCTTGTGTCTCTGTTTTTGGAGGTATAGATGTAATATACATGAGCAAAATATTTTCTCAAAATATTCTTTCTTATATGAATTAGTGCAAATTCAAGTGTTGTATTGAGATGTTTTTATTTGAATTCTTTTAGTTGCTGCATTGTGGTGGGATTAAAGTGAAGCTAACAGTTTACTCCTGAATTATTTCAGCTTGCATGTTTAGTGCTGAAGATAGCCTATGTTCACAAATCCTAACACTATGCTGGTGATGATTTTGGTAAAATAAGTTGGAATATGTAGAAATGAGCCCAGGTGAAGCTTATAATTGCAATGTACAGAGTAGATGAACATGATGTTGTTTGAGATAGTTAGAAAATAAATGCTGTATGCTGAAAATAAGGAAATAATCTCAAGTATTTAAAATGTTTAAGAAGAGAAGATGTTTTACACAATATGAAATCCAGGATGGATATATGGAAGAGTAATATGACTTAAGCCTGGAGCAAAAACAATGATACAGTATGTTTCCAATTACCTGGTCCTGGCCCTAGAATGTTGTTTCGCCCGGACCTGTACAAAATGGGTAGTATGTAACGGTTTGTGTGAACCGGTATGCTGATCACCCTTGTTTTGGGCAGTTCGATCTGATTTATTAAAAAACTATTTAACACGGATTTAGGGCTCACATTCACTAGCCCTCTTCGCTTGGAGCGGCCCACTGCCCGCTATGCATTGTTGATTCCGTATACGCTTACTCCTCTACCTCCATGGCTTCCTCTTGCTTCTTCCTCTTCCTCCTCTGCTCCACCAAACCCTCTTCTTCCTTTCTCTTCCTCTATTGTTTCCTCTTCTTCCTTCATCTTCGTCTTCTTCCTCTGGTGCCTTCTCTTCTTCCTTCCTCCTCCTCATCCTTCCTCCAGCATCACCTGTTCCTTCCTCTTCTCCTTCTTCTTCCTCTTCAAATCTCTAGTACATACTAGTATACCAACACCCTATACGTATCAATTAGGTCAGCGGTCAACATGGGTGGTTAGTACAAGATGAAAGTCCTTGATCCTAACTGTTAAAGACAAGCATGTAAGGCTGTTTGGTTATGTCAGAAAATTTTAGTTGTGTTTTCAGTTTTTTAACTTATTCCATTTATTTATATATTGTGGTTGTCATTTTAGAGGTTCTTAGTTGTCTTGACTCTTGAGTTAGATTTTCTAGTAGATTTTGTGTGTGTGTGTGTGTGAGTAGCGAAGGCGGTATTCAGACCCAAAACCTTGTGATAATCCATCAAAGTCTTTACTAGCGAAGGTGGTATATATGCGATAATAGATTTTGTATAGTTTTTTACTTTTTTACCTTTTGTTCAGAAGCTATTCAGATGCAATTTCTGTGAAGAAAATAATGCCCATGATATTGATGTTAGAAGCTTAAATAAGACCCTTTATGTGTTGACTCTTCTTGTGGTCTGCTGGTACTTACTGGGGTAATGTGTGCTAGTTGCTGGCCGAGATTATCATGTTTTTAAAAGTAAAAAAAATTGTTTGGTTTAATTTTCAGATATTGTAGAAAGCTTTTCTTGTCCAAGCACACATTATATAATGTTAATATTTTTACTTTGCTCTGAAATTTGATAGATGTTTTAGAAAGTTTGGATGATTGAGAAAATCGATTGTGAACAATTAAGGTTTCTAGATTAGTAGCATTCATTCCACTGGAAATAAAATCCATACTGAGTCATTCTAAATAAAATACTAGTCTTGTTCTTTTCTTGCCTGATTTATGCTTTATTCATTGTATCATTTTATTTCATATTTATATGATTATTTATCTCTAATTTAGGTTCTTTATTCACCTGTTGATGGTGTATTTGTTCACACTATGGACGTGTTACATTCTCTACAAGGAATATGACAATGTGGCATTTATGAGATTACATTTTCTGGCATCACAAAATCGTCGTGTTGATCAGTTCACCGTAAGTGCCAGCTGCAAATATTGATGCTTTTGTAATTATGAAGTTCTCTACCTGCTTTGTTTTCCTCTTTAAAGATATATCACTGTGGACAAATAACAGAATTTAGTGCCACTGATATTTAAGAAGCCCTGTAGTAGACAATGGAACAAGGATTGAATCATCTAACTCTTGCAGAAAGTTCTCACTGTATTGCTGAGAACAAGAGTTATCGCAGGTGCAGCCTTCCTAACCTGTCTCCAAATCCCATCTGACTATTGCATGGTCAACAACAAGACACAGGACAACAAGACACAGGGACACATACATACTGGTACATACAGAAAAATAAATAATCTGACAATCTCAATAGGATGAGAATCAGAAAAAAAATATTCACCAAGTTCTTTTATTGTCTATATCAAGGATTGAAATATCGTACCATATCGGAGTTCGACCTTCTCTTGGTATGGTATGGTATTGTATACCGAACGGTATATATATATATATATATATATATATATTTTTTTTTTTTTAAATAAAAAAATACCGTCCAGTAGCGAGCGGTCCGCGTATCGATTTCCTGTCGGACCGGTACATACTGCCTGTACCGGGTGTTATCATTCGAAACTGTATATCTTGGTCTATATACTCTATAGGATTAGCAATTTGGTTCTATTGCTAATTTAATACTAATTTATTGACAGATGAAACTTGATGATTTTAATCTTGACTAGAGTGTTTAATAGTTCACATGCAATGGATGTGGAGAAATGTAAAATGTAGTGAAGGGCTAAGATTTTTTAACTAGGAAATAGTTTTAGTTATAATCATGAAATTAACTCCTTATTCATGATAGCTGGGTTTTAAATAACAATGAGCAAACAAACAAGAGTTCTAATTGGAACCAAGTCAGGTCACCTGACACCTCATCCAGTGCCTATAACAACTTTGATTGGGGTCTTGGTTTTTGAGCCAAGGTTTGAGTAAAACAGTCCTGGTGTTTTCAGTCTAGTCAGGCATAGATTGAACTAGGGTTGGTCCACCCAAGTTGCAACCTGACCATGATCAGATTATATCAAGCAAGATTGTCTTGGCACAGGTACAATTTTAGATTCTTGTAATATTTGCCAGGTGTATCAGTATATGATGATGAACATATAGGACTCAACTGAACAGAGGCCTGAGTCAATCAAGCCAAGATCCATTCAGCTTCATTAGCTGGGATCCAGGAAGGATTACTAAAACCTTGGGATGTGTGTTTCAAATCCTTTCTGATATAGCTGCCTTTCACTTTAGAAGGCTTTGAAGATGGGTTTTGGCTTCGAGGAGTCTAAATAAGAAAGGAATAGAATTAGGACTCAGCCTTTTCATCTCATTTTTTTGGATTAATTTCTGATTTATACTGGATCAGAAAGAACTATAATTAGGAATGATGCTGAGATAGTACTGAGTTTTCAGACATCAAAGAAGTCTAGTATACTAATGTTGACTTCCATTTGAAATCAAAAGGTACATGCTCCCTTTTCATTGAGTTTATTTATAATTCATGTAGACAGATAGGTTATTACAAGTGTCAGCATCGTCTATTGTGATCTGCCGACTGATATATGACAAGATGGTAATAGAGCACCATAAATGTAGCATACGATGTTATGTTACTTCATGTTTTTAGTTGACTGTAGTTGTGATCTTTATTGGAGCATAGTTTTTTTTTCTTTTTTTGCCTCTAATTTGATGTTTGCAATTTGCTCTCAAAACCTTGATTCTTAATTCAGTCCAAACTTTTTCTTCCAGGTAGTAGTTAGAAATGTGCCACATGTTTCCGGACATTCCATATCAGAAAGTGTTGAACAGTTCTTTCATAGGAACCACCCCGACCACTATCTAGGTCACCAGGTAGTATTTTGTAATTAGTTGCATGGCAATGTTTTCTCATTAAAATATTTAATTTGCTTTAATTTGATTACTCAATTAATCTACTCAGTACTCATCCTCCATTTGTTTGCTCATTTTCCTTAAAAAATATTGGTTCTAGTAAATATTCAGTTTATTGAATTAAAATTTATTAATATTTTATTTTTCAGGCTGTCTACAATGCAAATAAATTTGCTAAGCTTGTCAGACAGAAGGAGAGACTCCAAAATTGGTTAGATTATAACCAGCTGAAATTTGAAAGACATCCTGAGAAAAGGCCAACTACTAAGGTCAGTTCAATTGACTAGGTATTCAGTGATAACAAACACAAATAGATAATCTATGTACCACCAGCAACCAGGCATGGATCATGCTGATACAGTCACATATCATGCCAAGAAATAATTAGATTTTATTAATTTTTCCATTTTACCTATATACATAACACTTCCATTTTATCTAGTACTCCAGAGAGGATTTCTTGGCCTTTGTGGTGAAAGAGTGGATGCAATCAACTATTATAGAGAAAGGATCAGCGAACTTGATGAAAAGGTAGTCTTTTCTTTGGACTTCTTGCTAATTTTGCTGCATTATTATTTTCCATCTGGAGTTTGGTTACATCTTGTTATTCTGTATGGAAAACAATTGATAATTGTTATTCTTTTACTGTCCCTTTGTCTCTAGTTTAAGATATATAATAGAACTTTACACATTATATTTGCTTAGTTTCTTCTAAGATGAAAATGCATAATCTGTTATGTTCTTCAGATAGCATATGAACGCCAACGAATTCTTAAAGACCCGAAGGCTATCATGCAAGTAGCATTTGTTACGTTTGATTCAAGATGGGGGGCTGCAGTATGTGCACAAACACAACAAAGTAAGAACCCAACTAAATGGTTAACAGAATGGGCACCTGAACCACGTGATGTATACTGGGAAAATCTGCCTATACCATTTGTTTCTCTCAGCATTCGGAGGCTCATAATATCAATAGCAGTTTTTGCACTGGTTTTCTTTTATATGATACCCATTGCTTTTGTGCAATCACTTGCAAATCTGGAGGGTCTTGAAAAAGTTGCTCCTTTTCTCAGGCCAGTTATTGAAATGTAAGTATCTTGACAACTTGTAAGGATACAAAGTTTCTTTTTAAATTACAATGGATAAGAAGTATAAGTTGTTAGATCTGTGATGCTTTTTGTTTCGTTGCTTGTTACTATCTTGTGATGCTAAATGGACCAATTCGATAGGAAGAGTTCAAATTTGTGCCTTTCATGAATTATTCAAGCCCATGGTTAAAACTGCAGTATTTGGATTATTCATTCAAGCCCATGGTTAAAGCCCACGTCAATTAACATTCTTAAAAGTTATTTGCTATCTTGATTTGTATGCTTCGGATGATCAATGTGCTAAGCTTGGTTTTTTATAATTGTTCTGACTTAACATCTTCATTTATTAGTTTATGCTATCATCATTACATTTAATGCAACTAAGTAAGTTTCTTATTATGCATCCATATAAGCTTTCTCTCCGTAGCTTCTAATGTATGCCTAATAGTGTGTTCATGGCTTATGCAAGTAGAAAAGCAATTGAATTCGGTCAAATGGAAACTTTTTTATTCTTATTTACTCCTTTGTCTCCTGCTTACATCTCACACTAATTTGTTGACTGTATTGGCATATTAGTGATTGCTCTTGTTCTCAATTTTACTCATATCATGTCCCAGGTATCCAGCATATGCTTTTTCCAACTAAATAACCATTGTAGGTGTGGCCCTTTTCTGAATGCTTTTGCATTTTGTACAGTAAATATTGGATGTTTCTTACCCTGGATTGCCACTAGTGGTCATGCCAGTGAAGAATCATTTTTCATTTTATGACCTCCCATGCCTAGGTATTACAGCCCTTACCACATACCAGTGTAGGTGATTTGGTTGAAATTATTGGCCTACCATAGGCTGCTATGTGGCCCCAATCCTTTCAGATTACATGTTAACATTCTCGCCATGGAGAATGTTTTTGTTGGATGCAGATAAGCTCAGACTGACCTCTAGATGGTTTGGCTTATCCATATTTCTAACTGGTAGGGCTTGAGTTCCCTAATAAGCACAAGCTAAGTTTCAAAGATCTTGGATACTTCAAACTGGATTTTTCTCTTGGTGAAGTCAATCACATCTTGTCATATGTTATCCCATGTCCAATAGGAAGGTTCAACCACACTAAGACTTGCACTCTGAGAGTCTTTTCCTTTCACAGCCAGGTCTCTGAAGCTTATATAAATTAGCCAGCCATCTTCATGTAAGGTGCATTAACTTTGTTCCAACCCATGTTTTGATATGTTAACTAAGTGAATATTCATTGTATTTCATGGAAGTATTGCTTGGTAGATACTTCTGCATTGTTCTTAGTTCTTACTCAACTTGCTTTATTCTATACGTATGTACATCAATTTGTGTAGATGCATCTATTTTACTCAAGATCTATAAAGTAGGGCTTTCAAAGATTTTGAATAAGGTTTACAAGACTGGTTGGACTGGTCCACACCACTGGTATTTATCATTCTGATTGTAAACTGGTGCTCAGGAAAAAAGTGTACTATAAAGTCTAGTAGCTTCCTTTTGAATTAAAAAAAGCATATTGCAAGAGTTTTCTATATCTTACAACATTATGCATATCAGTGTCTGCAGTACCGAACTGTACCACCCGGTACGGGCGGTACGTACCGGTCCGACAGTGACCGGTATGTGGACCGTCTGTTACCGGTCCGACACTGTAGCAGTATTGTAGTAGTGTACTGTAGTACTATAGCAGATCTAAGTATGCGGCACACCTGAGTATACCGCTCGGTACACCTGGGTGTACCGCTCGGTATACCGTACCGTACCGGTACCGAGCCCAGGTCGAAACACCGGTACGGTATTCCGAACCTTGATGCATATATGCAATTTGAATAGCCATTCTCTATGGGTCATTGTTTGATTGAAGCCCATGAAACCTGCTTACTAAATTGATCAGCCATAGCATTGCTGACTTGCACTTAGACTGCTCTGAATCCTTCGGCATTGTTTGACCTCCATGGCATCACATAAAACTTCAACAATAACAACAACAACAACAATAAAACCGTAAGTCTCAACTATTTGGGGTTAGCTATATGGATCTTTTGCTGTCGTTACATAAAACTCCACATATTTCAAAACACAGATGTTCTCCGCATGTTCATTACTCTAATATTGGTTAAAAGTTAACACATTTATTCTTACATGAGTTCAATGAGTTGAAAGGCAGTAATCTCTTTTTTCGTGTTGTTGGTTGCTTTTGTTTTCATTGTCAGCATCTCAACAAATTTAAAGTGTTGAAATATCGCAGATCTCCAGATGCAGAAGTTCTCCATGTACTTGTTACCTTAATATTGCTTTCAGATCCACTATGAGCTTGCAAATACATGCTATCTTATATAGAATTTAAAATGTTGAAATTTAGTCATATCTTTCTATTGACATTACTGGTTGCTTTTGTTTTATTGTATCGGCATCTCTTATTTATTTGAGGAATGACTATAATACACCTATTTACAGCAAGCAGACTGGTCCTTTTTTATTTTTCTCTCTGTCAAGAGCATAAATTTCCCTAACATGCACTTCTTTTGTGTCTTAAATATATAAATTCAACATTCTTACATGAAATTATCTGAACTGTTAAAATTAATGCTGTGCTTTAGAAGCATTTGTGTTCTAATTTTGTTCAAAGTTAAATTCTTATGAAAACAATCTTCTTGTTAATAATGTTCACTTGTTGAATGCATATCCTGATTCTTGTATCATTAGCTTAAAATATGGTACATAATGCATTCCTTCCCAGACTGCAAGGGACTTGTGCTTCACCTGCCTTTTTTATGCATTAACTAATTATCAGATTGTAACATCTGCAGAAAGGTGGTCAAGTCCTTCTTGCAAGGTTTTCTTCCTGGTCTGGCTTTAAAAGTTTTTCTATACATTCTTCCAACAGTTCTGATGATTATGTCAAAAGTGGAAGGCTACTTGTCATTGTCATCACTTGAAAGGAAGGCAGCAGCTAAATATTATTATTTTATGTTGGTGAATGTTTTTTTGGGAAGCATCATAGCCGGAACAGCCTTTGAGCAACTTTATTCATTCATTCATCAGCCCCCTACCCAGTAATCCTCTTTAGTACCTCAATACATTTTGTTATACTTATGCTGTTATCTCTATGTTTATTTAAAATTATCACGTTTAAATCTAGAAAAGATGTTAATCATCATGTCATACTATCAATAAATGATATATGGCGAAGTAGTGATACTCCAAACCACTGGCGTGTAGATATTTTTTGGTTTTGTTATCTCTCATCAGCGACCTATATTAAGTAGCTCCTATTGTTTTTTAACTATACTTTCACTTTCATTTAGCTAAATTTGTGTAAGGGCAACTAACACCAAGATTTTTCTCATATGAAAATTAGTTCATGCTTTGAACAATGCAATATATATGTTGAGTATAAGCCACCAAAGTACTCTTTAGACATGCCGATAATCTCATGCATAACAAAATTGACACGCTATATATTGATAATTGCCTAATTTAATAAATAAAATAAGTTCTCAATTACAATGCAACTTTGATATGGTAGTACATTTGCACATTTCCTTTCATAGATGTTAAGGTTACTAAACAAGGCATTTTAATGGTTGGAGTTTCATGTTCCGAATGAATTTGTTCGCACATAGACTGTTCACACAGCATCATAATAGTTTTGACAGCCATTGCATCATTCTTGAATTGATACAAATGGATCTCTATGTAAAAAATCTCTAATGGTTATTGGTATATCTAGCATCTACAACCTCAATCTTAAGAATTATTTAGCAAATTTTGAGGTAGCTCAGTTGTATGCCAAAGTCCAATATTTGAAAACCTAAAATCATGACTTAACTCGGAAGTCATCTGGATTGAGTCGATTCAAAAGTCGAAAAAGTTCAAGAGAATAATAAGATAAGTAATATAACATTACATGCATCCACAATAGCATTACATACATTGACCTACTGAACCTAACTTTTACTTACTTCTACATATCCTTTTTATCATTTTACAACTACTTATGCTTGTGTGCTTAAATTTGAAAGTGAAATATGTAATAAAAATTTCATAGTCTAGAATATACATCGTATCAAAATTTGATGATTCCATGAACTGTGGTTCAACCAATGGTCCTGAACTCATCGTGGCAGACTAAAAAAGAGGAGAAGAAGCAAAGGATTGGGATGAGGAGAAAGTCTTTTGGCCCTTCTTCCTAACATTCACAACTAACAAAATCAATGCATCCTTCTTTTCCTATACTTTTTTTTTAATGTCTTTTGTGGTATAGATCAATGTTTGATGTACCGGTCAAAATGATACAAAACAGGCGGTATGTATTGGTTGTCCAGTAGATTATTGCATGGAGCAGCCCAAAACATAAGCAGAAAAAGGGTCAGGTATCAACTAGTATGGATGATCTTTTGGCCGATACAGTCCAAACTCATGCAATATTGATCAATATGGGTCGGTACCAGTCGATACAGACCCAAGTCAGGTCAAGTTTGACCCCAACAGTCAAATTGACCAAGGGACCTCTTTTGGGTTTTAAATTCCCTCCTTTCCGCTTCTTTCACTCACTCATTTTCACTCTTTCTCACACTCTCACTTAATTAAAGTTCCTAATCAGCAATTAGTGGTAATCAAGTTATTGATTTGGATAAAAGATGGATTGGAACTCGGGATCTAGTGAAATTTCTCTCCAATTTGAAGGCACCTAGCTTCATTCTATGTTTTATTTATCATTTTATATAATTAGAGGCATATTAATGCATATTCTACATAGATTAAGGTCATTCTCTTGTGTTAGTTCTAATTAGGTATAGTGTCTTACATTTAGGTTTAGATCGAGGTACGTAGGGTTAATCACAGTCTTATGCATTATTTATGTCTCATAGACACTCTATTATTAACTAAATACAATAAAAAACTTAAAAAAGATTTATTGTGAATTTTTGGTCATTTTTTAGCATTTTTATGAAAAATGATACACATTTATATGCTAATACCGACCGGTATGTACCAGTCCGCCCATGGACCAATACCACTGGTCAGCATGGTACATCAATCCTTGGTATAGATGAAATAAATACGAAGTTTTCAAAAGGAGGGAAAAAGAGAAAAAAAACCGGGTTCTTTAAGTATCATACTTTTTGTATATTGAAATTGAAGAAGATGACAGTTGGCCAACTTGATTTCTTTATGAAACTAAAAGGCGAGAATGTTACCTAAAATCTTTTCTCGTCTCCAGCTCATAAAATCTTGTGCACTTACCTTTCTATTTAAGCCATTCATAAAAATCGTTTATGTCAACAAACTTACATTTTTTATGCCTATAGGATTCCAATAACCATTGGAGTATCAATACCAATGAAAGCTACATTCTTTATGACCTACATAATGGTTGATGGTTGGGCTGGCATTGCAAGTGAGATTCTTCGACTTAAGCCACTTGTTATTTATCATCTTAAAAACATGTTTATAGTGAAAACTGAGAGGGATCGAGAAAAGGCTATGGACCCTGGGAGTCTTGATCTTCCGGAGAACCTCCCATCATTGCAATTATATTTCCTTCTTGGGCTTGTTTATGCTGTTGTGACACCGGTTCTTCTTCCCTTTATACTAGTATTCTTTGCCTTTGCTTTCCTTGTGTATCGCCACCAGGTTAGTATACTTTCTTTGCTCTAGTATGGTGCTATTTTTTATGCTTACAAATAATAAATTATTTTTTATATTGCTACTTTCAGATTATTAATGTTTATAATCAAGAGTACGAAAGTGCTGGTGCCTTTTGGCCACATGTTCATGGACGTATAATCGCAAGCTTGTTGATTGCTCAACTACTTCTGCTTGGTTTGCTTAGCACAAAGAAAGCAGCTAATTCAACTCCTTTGCTTATTATTTTACCTATACTTACGATATGGTTCCATAAGTACTGCAAGAGTCGATTTGAACCTGCTTTTAGAAAATATCCTTTAGAGGTAAGTTAAATATCTAATTGTGCCTTTGTTTTACTTGCTTGTGCTTTACAATGACCAACATAACATACACCATAGCTATTTGATTTCTTTCTTTTATATTTTTGGAGAGAAGAATTTATTATAGATCTGCTTTCTCAGATGATTTTTCATGATATATTATAGATTTGCTTTCTTCAGATGATGTCTTATGATATATCAAACAAAATCTGATACTTTTGAACTCTATTTAGTTGACTGTGGTATTCTCCTGCCCAAATTACTCTTTAGTTCAAACCATCTGTGTCTGTTTGAACAAGATATCTACACTACAATTTTGAGGAGAGAAAATTTTCTTCACCTCTTTGGCCCTATCTTGTATATTATTTATCTGTTTTTTCTTTCTTCTTTCTCTACATTTTATTCCTCTTTTGTTCTAACCACATTTGCTGCACACTAGCTTTGAGATATTCAACGAAAAGTATGATATAAAAGCAATATATGATAGATCACTAACCAGTGAATGTATCTATACTAGAACATTATCTATATCTGATTAAAAGGCCACCGTGCTTAAATAAGTGATTGATTATTTTCTTGTCAAATCTCTAATGTAGGCATCCAGGGTTCAATGGACAACTGATTCTGACACATATATGATGCAACAGTCAACAGAGGTTCCAAAGATTCTATACCTAAGGACAATTACTGAACTTTATCATCTCTGTTAGTAGTCAAACTGTTTTATCATATTGGATTAGGGACCAATTTGAGGAACATAGGGACACAATCACTATGTAGCAGAAGCTGTTGATATGGTCCAGATATTAGTTTCAGATATTTCAGCACTAGAGCCGAGTGAGAGTTAGGATCTAGATTTTTTCTATTCTTATAACAGTCTTAATTTAACTTAGATCACTATTTTCAGTAATCTGGCTGCAGTTGTGAACAGTTAAAATTTTAGTTTGAGTCCTCAGCACTCTGCTGCATAAGCAATCAAACAAAAATAAGAGGGTTAAAATTGTCAAGGTTAGGATAATTTAACCTGATTAGTTGTCCTGAACGAGATGCAACCTAAGGTGGTTCTCTAGTTACTTCTTGCTTGTCTTGTATGTCATAATTCAGATAAACTATGGACCTTGCCTAAACTTCTGTTTGACTTGTATATTTTTACACCTACTTCAATAAAATCAAAGATTTCTCACCTTTCTAGCCCAAGATGTTCATGGACTACTAAAGTATGATGCCATTCGTTACCATTTTTGTCGCAGAAGCTTGTGCTCAAGATGGAGCATGTCAATCATGTATCTGCAAGAATCCCATACAAGTTTCATAGGAAGTCTTTTAATGTGTGCCACCTCCCACAAGCAAAGAAATGAAACAAGATCGTTTACATCATCTTATTTATTTCTTTATTTTGTCATGATTTTAGATAATGTTTTTTCTTGGGATATTATGATTTGTTGTTTTCACGAAGTCTCAGAGAGCCTTTACATGCATGTGTGATGTTGTCTTTGTTTTTTGTTATGCATATTTTAGAAAATGGTTTCAAACCTCTTATCCTGTTTTTGACTGTAGGAAGCGATGGAAAAGGACATACTGGAAAAGGCTTCTGAACCTAACTTGAACCTGAAAGCTTACTTAGCTGATGCATACTTGCACCCGATCTTTCACTCATTCGATGATGATGATGAGGAGGAGGAGGAGGAGAAGATAGAAGTCCGAGTAGACAAAGGCCGGTCTCATATTCCCTCACCTACGCGGAGCGAGATCAGTTCCGAGTCTCCACCTCGTTATGTATACCATTATGAATTTGAACCATAACAAGCGGGTGTGCCTGCACTCTGTAATCAGCTTCTTGTAGGGATCATCAAGTTTGAGTTTGTCCACCATCATAGATGTTTTAGCTACGATCTTTTTAGCCCACTGGTCCTTGATGCAAATGTAAGCGTCCTATGGTTCATATCTTTTCTTGTAATCTCAAAATATCTTTTGGATTTTAATTATGTTTCATTTCCGGGTGGAGTCGTCTTGTTTCATATTTTCACATATTCTGTTGAAATTATCTAAATCGTAAGTACCCAAGTCCTAACCTTTTGAGCAAAATGTAGCACTTAAGTAATTCAACAAACATAAAAAGGACTTTGAACACTTGGATAACTACAAGTCTAGCAACATTGCTCATTCGAGTGTTGGGTTGTCTGGGTCATTTGCTAAGCCTTCACCATTTCATTCAAATTGATCTCCAACCCTCCTCGTTGCCCCCTATCTAGTCTTGTGTTGAGACACACGAACAAGATGATTTTTTATTTATTTATTACTAATTTTGACTCCACTGTGTTGAAACGCAAGTCTTTTCCCTATAGTTTTAGCAATCCAAGATTGCTTGCAAAATAATCTTGGATTGCTAAAACTAGGGAAAAATTGTCTATATAATTTAAATTCAGTTATCCATACTCTAGTTTTGTCTCTGTCATGCAAACCCTTCTTTTATCCATCCATAAGGAGTTAGTGAAAGCCAACGTGTGAGTAAGGGACATAAATAAAAATATTTTACTGGCAATACAATACAGAGATATACCTCATAACAAAGATTCCAAAGTAATCCATCACTCATGAAATCATTATACACAACTATCTATGCCGCACCAACTACTAAGCACAACAATAATTGATCCTTAGACACACAACCAAGATCTCATCTGACCAGGTTCCATCCAAGGGATATCATTTACTTGCACCAATTTTCTCGTAGGGGCAGATAAGTCACACTTGCACGTGAACATGGAACCAAATCTCCAAATACGAAAGGAAGCATTATCGTACTTCACCGATTGATTGGGTTGCAAGATCTTACCATGCGTTTTTACTTCATATCGTCTCTCTCTTTTGTGTAACTCTTCACGTACGTACGTACGTACGGTATTGTTCTATGGCAAGGACATTCTCACAAGGAACATATTTTTTTTATGATTTGATGACCCCTAAGTTTGTAAACAAAACCAACATATAATCAAAATAACAGCATGTTTGGTAATATTAACCAACCAACTTCAATGCTTCAAACCCAAATTGGCTATCAATATGGTATTGGACAAGAGTTACTTGGGATATCAGACATAAGATCATTTAACAGATCAACTAAAGGAATCATCAGGTACAACCAACCAATCTTAAAGCATCACATTATTCCACCAATGATTCTTGAAAGCATTTGAGGGATGATTCATTCCTAAAATCCCAACAATAGGCCAAAGTTGTTGATTCCTACAACAGAATGGTAATCTGGTGATCTTCAAGCTAATAACCCCATTCAACAAGCGATGAAAGAAATTAGATGATGACAATGTAACAGACGAAAAAAGGAATGTGATCAATCAAACTCACCCAACAGACGGTCACATCATCGTGAAACAAATGAAGCTAAAAGAAATAAATTTAAAAGAAGAGCAGCTTAAGCAGGATGCTAGATCAAAACATTTTGGCCTTCACCGCATGCAATTTCTTCATTTATGACCTCTAAAGTACATGTAAATTTTCTGCAAACAAAAATCAAAATTACAGTGAGAAAAACAAATCATTAGAAACGAATGGAAAAACAGTAATCCAATTATGAAGTTATGTAGAGGAACTGCTTGCAACCATTATTCATTAACAATAAAGCTAAAGGTTCAACTCTTAGCACAAAAGTGCATAAACAAGTGCTTTATGCTTATGTATATTGATTTTCATCCTAAATTTTGCTCTCAAACAGTTTATTACTAACAAAGTTTGCATAATATATTATATAGAACATCTGTAATTACCAAAACAAAGGTTTCCAAACAAAGTTTGCAAGTAATCCTAAAGAAGTTTTGGCACTAACCTGAAGCACCCAGAGGCTTAAAAGTGTTTCCAAACAAAATAAGCCAAAACCAATCAAGTAAAAGATCTGTAATTATCAAAACAAAGGTTAATATTATTTCAACATAAATTACAAACTACCTAGAAAATATATAGATTAACTAAAAATTGATCCACAATTGACTGAGAATTCTCCTGTTTCTAATAACAAGGTTCTTTGCCATTAAAAGAAAATACTTGCAAACCCAAAAAATCATGGAAGAGGAACTAAGTTTTGAGAAGGTGAACTTACCCCAACAACCATGTGATCTGAAAAAGTGTCAATTGCAGCCAGTATACCCCTGATAGCAGAAAGCAAACTTGAATATTATGGAGTGACTTATCTCTAAAAAAAGTAAAGCACAATAACATGAAGAAAAATGTGACATTGCAAGGATTAATTTCCAAAAGCCATCCCACTCCTGAGGCAAACTATACCTTCTTGTCCTTTTACTATGAAATGGAAGATGACTTCTGCATGAGGGAGATTTCAGTAGTTCTGAACAAGAACCTTATCTACACTTTAGTACTGTATTCAGGCAGAAGCATGCTGAACAGAATGTCAACATTTCAAGTTTCAACAAGCCATTTAGCTAGGAACTAACTTCTCCATGTTACATACATGATCGTACATAAAAGTCATGCAAACAGTAGCAGTAAAGGCCAAATCATGGGCAGGATTTTACATGAAAGAGATATAATCATGATCATACTTTATATTCATCCAACTAGGATGGTAGCCCCTCATAAAAGCCTAGAAACTCAGTGCAGGCCACAAAGATAAACGTCATCAAACATTGACTGTCTCAGTTAGCCACCACATGAACATTCAAGAAATAGATGAAAGATGTATGATACTAGATTTGAAGTTAATAGGAGGATGATATAATCATCATTATGCAAGCTAAGAAATAAATTTCAACTGCAGGAAGTCAAATAATCAGTAATCTGTTGATCCCACAAACCTGGTTCGATTTGCTCCCAGTGTTTAGTTCACCACCCTGTGATTCAGTGCTTAACACCCAATTGCAAGAGGCCAATGCATTCATCAGATTGATAAATGTAGTTCTTCCAACTAAATTAAACCAAGACATAAGGTTCTCTACCTAACTTTAACCAAGACAAGTTGACAAAGCTCAGAATCACTGGGCCATGACTCCGGCTCCAGGTCAAGCTATTTGTTGCTAAGAAGTTTTCAAAGTGTTTACCACATTTGACAAAGACACAGTAACCAAGCTACTCAGGTTCTCTCTAGTTCTTCATGGAATATGCTCCATTCATTTAAGAATCTAATCTATCGTGAGAAGAGAAGAATTTAACAAAGACATGGTTCCAAGATTGTTTATTTACTATGGTCAGAATAGTTCATGAACCACAATTTGTTGAGATTACCTTAATAATGGTTGGTCCAAACCTTCATCTTATATTGAAACTCGTGATATGATATGATCTGATATGTATATATGTATGTGTGTATATATATGTATATATTTATATATATATATATATATATATATATATATATATATATATATATATATATATACATATATCTATATATATATATAATAGCAAAAAAATTACAATATAATGATAACAACGAAAACAAAGCCCACCGATCTAAAACATATGCGGTATGAGGATTACAAGCCCAAAAAATCACTTACGTCAACGACTTCCCATCAAAAACAATTGGAGGAGCAATAGCAGCAATGATGCAAAAGCCAATATGGATCTGTACATAATAAGAATGAAAGACTCATCAATGGCCAATTATGATCAGTTCTCAAAAAGTGATCATCAAGAGAATCACCAGGTACAAGAGGAAGAACCAGCCAAATCTCACTGCACTCTCAGTCCTGTTCAGCAATCAAAATGTTAAAGCAAAAATTAGTAGAATAATTTCATGAAACTCCACTTGCAAGAAAAAAAGCAGCGAGCATTTGATCAATTTTTTCATTAACTTTCATTTTATTTGTCATCAGCAATGATTAAACTTGTTTGTATTTGATTTGAGTTTAACAATTTTAATTTTGAATTTGCAAAAATACAAGATTCCTGCTATACTAATTGTCACTTTCTGATTACCTACCTCATTGCACGATATAGAGGCCTGTACCACAATAGATACGAAAGAGGACATCCAAGAAAAGCATAGATTATTGCAAGGAAAAAGACTTTAACCCCTGTCAAGAAAGAAATGTATGGCATACTACAATGATTAATAAATAAATAAGGACCCCAAGCCGAACAATAACAGATAGATCAAGGCTACTAGAGTGCCTTACCACAGCCTTTAATCCAACATACAGTCACAGCAAGGATATTCCAAGAAAGACACACAACAATTCCTGAAAAGAACTACAAAGAAGTAAACTATTTGCACCATATGGACAATTGAACCTAGGCAAATATTACTGCTGTGCTAAACGCTAACTAAATAGAGAAAGTACAAACTACTGCCAGGTTTTTCATGCCTGAAGTAATTAACATATGAAAATATGAAGCACAACAGCATCAGGTGTTGTATACAAGTTGGTAAACATTCCTCAAGCACTAACTCAAATTTCAAATAAATAACATACACCAAAAAGTAGATATCTATGATAATCAGTAGAGATGAGAGTTTTGATGGGTAGTATAATGCAGGGGTATAAGAGATTCTAAAGCCAACATTCCATGTTTCCATGGCCTCCTGGTTCAGTGCAAAATTTGATGACTAAAGTTTCCTAATAATGATACCAAGTTGCTAATACAAAATAACAGAATAACGTAGAGACCAGATAAACTATAGGCACAGCAAACAAGCCCCTGGAAAAAGGGGGAGAAAAGTTAATTGCAACGGGAACTAGGAATCAGAAGCAAAACCCATTGAGGACTTGCAACTACCATCTGGTAGTTACTGTTTCAAATAGAACTTGGTCACAAAACTTCTTGCATTGACTTGAAAATGGATATCTTGTGCAGGTAAAAAAAACCTAGTTCTGGCACACTCTCCAAATGTCTGAAAAATAACATAAATCTAGAAGTTTTTATTTCTATGGACATAATTGCAAACAGGATAAGATACTAATGCCACATACTTGGTGGAAGAATTCATAACTAAGACTGCTATGAAAAAAACAGAATCAAGTCTGATACCTAGCCAGCTTGCAAATGCTAAATACTGCAACCTCTGAGCATGAATTGGTATCTCCTTAGCAATATCATGGTGAATGATTGGGAACACTGGTGGCCAATTCTTCTCTTCTGTAGTAACACCAGCTGCAGAAAAGGTATATGGACACAATAGTTTCAGACAATACAGAGTATATTTGCAAAAGAACTTTCGTACCTACCATTCGACAAAGCATCTTCCCTTCGTTTAATTTCCTGCAAGAAGCAAAAAAGCAAATTAAAGTATTTAGTCTATGACCTAGCTTGAGAGATAGCAGCTAGGATGCAAAATATATTAGCTTGTTCATATGTGACAATACAAATTACAACTGCAAACAGCACTAGAGACCACAACCATGTGATAGCATTTGATAAAGCCAAAGGAAAATGCCACAATGATAAAAAAATCTAATGTCCAGAGATTCATTCATGTAGGCCAACCCAAGTTTAAGCCTTTCAAGCTTTGTCTGTGGGAACCTTATCCACTTGAGACGGCCAATGCAGCAAGTCGAAATTCAACTAGAAACAGATTATACTCCACATACACCCTAATGCTGATCAGTATAACTTATCTAAATCCACAACAATTACAAGGCATCTTATCTTGTTGGTGTTTTAAAATTATTGTTCTGACTTGTACCCAACTTTAACCTTGCCAACTAAACTTAAGAACGACCGAGGTCACACTAGTACAAGATAACTATGTTAGAGAGCTATAACAGGAGAAATAGTGGTAACAGACGAGCTAACCGTCTCTCTCCTTTTCAGTTCTGCTTCCCATGCTGCAAGTTCTTGTGCCTTCTTTCTGGAATCCTGTTAACATTGCCCAAACAAAAACTGCATTGGATCATCAAAGGGAAGAGCAAAATTACAAAAAAAAAAACTGTTAAATCGCAGTGCACACGTTTGTCGTCTCCAGTGGAACATCAACAACCGCATCATGCTTATTTCCGAAACCCAGAGTAACAGATGACAGCGAAGGGAACTTGGACTTTTTGTCAGATCCTGCGCCATTCTGTAACGGAAAACCATTAAAATCAAATAAACGAACAACACTACCACAATAATGTACATCATCACAATAGAAAACAAATCTTTAGCATAAATTGAAGAAACCGATGAATTCTGTTGGCGATCAAGAAAGATCGTAGCAGCTAGCCCGATCGACCATCCGATCAATGAAAACCAAATCAGAACCGACGGATTCCCGAGACCCATAGGACAAGAATTCAACAACAAGAGCTAGGGCCCCGATGTCCAGATCCATAAGAACCCTATGTCTCTACTCCACAAGGGTATCTTTGATGGATCAGGAAGAAGTGCATTTAGTTCGAGCCGTATCAGATCAAGCGAGTGGACTGAAACCAAGAAAAGCAAGTAAATGCAGCGGAAAAAGTAGAAGCGCAAAGAATCAGGCAACGGCGACATATTCGAAAGATGAAGACGAGGGAGGAGGCGACACTACCGAGAAGGGACTGACTGCGTCTTCGTCGAAGGGGTTGGGATCACCGTGGCGCTGCATTCTCTCTTTTCTTCTAAGAGATAGAAGCGAAGGAAAGGGAGAAGAGCCGAAGGAGCGAAGTGAGGTGAGAAATGGAGTAGAAACGACGCGATAAGGAAACACGAGATCCGCGGAGCGTTTGAAAGTGGTCGCTTGCTTCGTCGGCGACCGAAAGAGAAACAACAAATAAAATATTCTCTAATTATTATATTATATTATATTATATTTATGTCCTATTATAATAAATGTGTATTATATTTATTGTATGAGAAAATTCATCTCCCGTTTGAATCTGACCACGTTTTCGGTTTCGTCCTGATTTGAAAAAATTTGAAATCAAAATCGAACCGATAAGGACTAATTTTGAAACCATCGATTTTGGTTTGAATCGATAATTTTTAAATACTTTTTAAAAAAAATATAATTTATAATATTAAAAAAATATAATTTTATCTTTAATTTTTTTAAAAAATAATTAATGTACATTCATAATGACTTAATGAGTGTAAATATATACTGACATAACTAAAATATTTGACATAAAATTAAATAAAATTATAAACATCTAATCGATGTTAGATGTTTCATTAATCTATATCGAAAAGGAGGTTATTGTTTTCATTAATTTATAAAGGAGGTTATAAATATTAAAGGTTTTGGAAGTATCATGTTCTCTACTATAATATAGTTAGCACTATAATGATTGTATAAGTTATTGATCAATTTTTTAATATTTCTAATTTTATCACCAATATCAATATTTACTCCTAAAGTTTCATAATAAATAGATAAATAATCACCTAAGTTAGCTAATCTAATAAGAGGATCAAAAACACATACAACTAAATAAATCGATAATTTTTAAAAAAAATAAAATTTCTAATTTAATTTTATAGCCATTATTGTCATATTTAAATCATTATCATTTTTATATTCTTCTAATGCACTAATAATTGTATACAGTAGGTAATAAATATCATATAAAGTATCTGTTATATTATTAAAAAATTTAAACTTTTCAAAATTCTTTCACACACATTGTAGTGCTATAAACAAATTTGCATAACATTATTTACAATAAAAATGTATAATAATTTTTATATCTAAAATATTCTTTAAACAATTCATATATAGAATTTCATTGGGTAGGTCTTTTGTCATTTAACTTGCAAATTTTAGTCCTATGGATAACCCCATATGAATGAAATAGCTTGCTTAATAAGAGAGAAAAGTTTTAAGAGATTTAAGTATATCTTGTACATATATCGCCAAAAAAGATTGACAAACTGCTTGCAATTTCAGAATACAAGCAGTATTTGTTGATGTATTATCAAAACTAATAGAAAAAATTTAAAAATCAAATAATATACTTTTAAATTTTTTTTATCATTCTATAAATATTATTGTATGCCATCGAAAACTCTAAAAGCAATAATATGTTTTTGCATGATCCAATTACTATCTATCCAATAATAAGTGACTCTCCTCGTGGATTTACAATGATTATTTCAAATATCAACACAAATAGAAACACCATCGTGTAAGGCTCAAAATTATTTAAAATATTTTTTTATAAAGATTATACAAGACATGAGTAAGAGTGGTACGAGGAACTTATTATGTAGTGAGATTTAAAACCTCTTCATAATAATCAATAAATTTAACTTCTTTTTTTTCGAAACTAGAAGATAGATGTTCGATGACAATTAGTTAGCTAATGCTTTATATTTTTTTTTCAATAGAAAAAAAAAAGTGAGAGAAGTAGGGTACTTGACAATTGGTGATTTAACTTTTTATCTATACCAGCTTATGTCAGATATATTTGTTTGGAATGTTTTGTTAGCATAAAATTTGTAATCATGCTGTCTATAATGCGAAAAAAAATTTATGTCAAGATTGAAATCAAATAAATTGGATCTAACAATATTACGATACGTACCTTTCTTATTGTTTAGAAGAATAAACGTTATCTGATCTACAAGCGCTCCATCTTCGGATATGAAATATCAATCTGAAGGATCTGCAAAGAGAACTAGATCCTTCTCCTCTCTTTCTATCTTTTCACAGGACCACCTAGATTGATGGATTAGGGGATTAGGGGAGAGGGAGATTAAGAGAAAAATATTAATCTCTTAATTGCTGAGATGCTACACATTGATGCACTCAGATACACACAGATAATGCCCTTAGCCCCCTAAAGGTCTTATCTATTTATAGGCGAGAGCAGAGAGTCTAGGATAAGTTATTAAGAGAGTTCCTCCCATCAAGGGTTATCTCCCAAGGAATCATACTTTAATATGGACTTCTTTTTTATTGACCAATAACCATAATCAGAAACCAATAATATCTATAATATATCTTACCTAGGGCCACATAATCTAACAGTCTCCCACTTGGCCCTTGGTAAGATACAAAAAGACTTAAAATAAAAAATAAATAAATAAAATTTATTTAAAAAATAATTTGACTCAATTGGATTCTGAAATTTTTTTTGGAAAAACTATATACACGCACGTGAATTTTAAAAAATAGGCCAATAAGTCCAATAATAATAATAATACTACATTAAGTCTGACTAACAATATGAGTCATAGCGGTTGTATGCCATTAGTGTCACACAACCTTTTATGTACCACAATACTGTTAGCCTTTCCTAATACAGTCCAAAATGACCCCTATAATTTATCTTGTCAAGATAATCCTATCATCACATTCAACCATAATATGTACATATATAATTAATTAAGTACGTAAGTAAGAATATTAATTATAGTATCTACTCAAACATGCATCACCATATCCTTTATGGGTTGCTCACAAACCCAATCATAAGAACATATTCTTTCAAAATACTTTAGAATGTAAATCCTAAGTGAATGGATCAACAATCAATATAGTGGAACATAAGTAATTAATTGACATTAGATGTTTCTGGACTATCTTCTCTAACCATCAAGTACTTTATACCATAATCCATATAGATGCAATAGTACTTGTCATTCTTTAGAGAGAAAAATTACTGTAATGTTATAAAATATTTTCAACGACTTGATAATTAAGTCTGACTACACAAGATAAAAATATTACAGTAAAAATTTGATCAGTGGCCTCAAAGCATACCACAAAATCAACTTCTATTATTAATAATAATAAATTACCCCTCTAATTGACATAGATATTAACCGTAAGGTGGACTTCCTATTATCGAGGTAATTTATATAATCAATATATGAAAAATATAATTATTTCAAGCTGATATAATTTCATACATGTGAGCATATAATCCTTTGTCCTTTCTGAATATCTTATTACTTTATCTGTAGTCCTTTAATGTTTTTACTTCTGGGTAACTCCAATATATACCCAATATTTTAACTGTAAAAACTGACATCTTTTATAACACATGCTTGAACATAAACTTCCAACTACACATATACAAATAATATCTTCTTTATTTGATTCTTTTCAAGTCATTTTTGTTGAATCTCGGATTTTGATGATGAAATCAATTGTCATTTGTTATCTAATCTATGTGTTGAGATAAGTGTGCAGGATTAACTACGATGAAAGACAAGCAGCAGGTGTTGCGCCGGAGTCAAGATCATGATCACGTTGGGAGTTCGAGAGTTCGACGGAAGTTCGGACGACGGTCGAGGTTCAAAACCTGAGAACAGATTCGAAAGTCCGAAAGCTTGCCAAGCGGCTTCGTCGAACTCGCCAAGTGGATCGTCGCGAAAGTCCAGAGTTTGCCGGGATGTCCATGAAGGATCACCGAGGGTTCATCGGATGATCGACGGAAGTTCACCGGAAACTTCATTTGAAGAAGCGATTGACGATCGAGCCAAGCTGCGAAGTTGTCTTAGATTTAATCGTGGTTAGCACGTTGATTAAGCTTGAAAATGGGAGGTGATCCCATTAGCTTAATCTTGGGGCAATTGGGCCCCGAAAAGATTGAAGTTGGGCGAATGGAACTAACCATTCGGACCACGATTGCACCAGGCGGTGCAACCGCCTAGGCCGAGGTGCAACCGCCCGCCCGGCCGAGGAGGTGCACCGCCCGAGCTCGATCTTCGAGCTAGATCGGCGGTGCAACCTCTCCCCGACAGAGAGGTAGCACCGCCGAAGCTCGGCTGAAGGCCTTGATTGATGTAAAGGTGCAACCGCCTCGACGAAGAGGTGCAACCGCCGCTCGATCTCAGAAGCTCGCCAAAAAAGGGTGCAACCTCTCGATCAAGAGGTGCAACCACCGATCCCTAATTCCGGGATTTGATCGATTGATCGTTTTGAGCTCCAAATTTGAACTGGGTTGGGGCCTATAAATACCCCACCCATTCAAAGACTTTGAAAAGACACAGATCCACACCAATTCTTGATCTTTTCGGTGATTCTAAGAGCTCAAATTTGTGTAAAGTCCTAAAGTTCTCCTCTTTTCTGTTCTTCAAGTCTTGAGTTGTAAAGAGAGGAGAAAAAGGATCTGTAAGGGTTGTCTCCCCGTGCCCGCCAAAAGGAGAGGAACTGTAAAAGGGCGCTTAGCCTTTGCCCATTGAAGGAAGGCAGCTAGTTGACGCCGGTGACCTCGTCGGAGGAGGAAGCCAAAAGTGGAGTAGGTCAAGACCGACCAACCACTCTAAATCTCTGGTTTGCTTTTGCTTGAGCACTTTATCATTACTTGCAAACCTCCTACATAGCTACTGCCCTCTGGCGCTTTTACGAACGAGTCTCCGAACTCTTATCTTTCCGAATCGCATTCGGGCGTAAATCCGGTGTCTTCGCATCGATCTTTACGCTGCAGTTTATGTTTACGTTTTGATTCCATTTATAACTGCAAATTACCTTCTGCGTGGTCATAAAACGCTTTTCAAAATTCAAAACTGCGTTTAGACGTAAAATTACGCTTTTGACGTAAAACTGCGTTTAGGCGTAAAAAACGGCGTTTAGGCGCAAAACTGCGTTTAGGCGTAAAATTGCGTTTAGGCGTAAAATAGCATTTAGACGCATAAAACTGCATTTAGACGCGAAAACTGCGTTTAGGCGTAAAAAACTGCGTTTGAACGTAAAACTGCGTTTAGGCGAAAAACTGCGTTTAGGCGAATCGGCTTTCCTCGTACAATCATCGATTTCAGTTTACGTTTACATCTTGATTTCAACTGCATACTGCCTTCTACGATTTTACAAACGAGTTTCAAAGTTTAGGCGTAAATCTGTGTTTAGACGTAAATTTGCGTTTAAACGTAAATCTCATGTTTAGGCGTAAATCTGCTTTTTGCAGATTACTTTTTTGAGCTATACAATAGCAGCACACTGTCTTTAAACTTCTGTCTAAACTAGTGATTTACTTAATCGACACTTAAGACGTAAATCTGTTTCTTCGTGACGAACATCGGTTTCAGTTTGCGTCGATATTCTGGTTTTCATCATTCATCGCAAACTGCCTGCATAGATTGATTGAAACCTTGCTTAGTTGTCCTTATCATTCAAACGCAGCCTTCGGTTTTAATCGCAGAAAGTTTTCCGCTGCACTAATTCACCCCCCCCCTCTTAGTGCTCTCGATCCTAACAATTGGTATCGAGCAAGGTTTACTCTCTAAAGGATTAAAACCTAAGAGAGATGGCATACGCCGGAAACCAAGAGGGCATTCTATTACACGCCCCACCCATGTTCATGGAACGGACTACACCTACTGGAAGACCGAATGAGGATCTTTCTTATCTCTATGGATTTTTGAACTGTGGAACCTTGTTGAAAACGGATTTTCAAAGTCTTCTCTTCCAATGATCGATTGGAATGAATTGGAAAAAAAAAAGGCTTTCGCTCTTAATGCAAAAGGCTATGAATGCCTTATTTTACGACTTGATAAAAAAACGAGTTTAATCGTGTTTCAACTTGCGAAACTGCATTTGATATTTGGCACACACTTGAAGTGACCCACGAGGGCACAAGTAGAGTGAAAGAGTCAAAGATCAATTTATTGTTGCATTCTTTTGAACTTTTTCGGATGAAACCGAGTGAAACCATTGGCGACATGTTTACCCGTTTCACGGATGTCGTCAACGGTCTAAAAGGACTCGGAAAAAGTTTTTCGGATTTTGAACTCGTAAATAAGATACTAAGATCCCTTCCTAAAAGTTGGGATCCTAAAGTCACTGCTATTCAAGAGGCAAAAGATCTGCGAAACTTCCCTCTTGAAGAACTAATCGGGTCATTAATGACCTATGAGATGACCTGCAAAGCTCATGAAGAGCAAGAAGACATCCCTCCAAAGAACAGGAAGGATATGGCACTTAAAACTTCTGAATGCCACTTGAGAGAAAACAAGTGATGAGGGGCTAATGATGATGACTTGGCACTTTTAACAAGAAAATTTAAAAAATTCTTCAATAAAAACAAGTTTAAGAATGATCTGAAAAATAAACTTGAACCCAAGAAGGACCAAGTGATCTGCTATGAATGTAAAAAGCCAGGACACTACAAAGAGTGATTGTCCCCAAGTCAAAAGAAGAACATCAAAGAAGAAGGCTCTTCAAGCAACATGGGATGACTCGAAAGATCGAAGAAGAGGAGTCCAACACCGAAAGCAAGTTGCTCATTATGCCTTAATGGCCATCGGAGAGGAGGTAACAATTTATTAGATGCTGATTTATCTTTCGATGAATTATTAAATGCCTTCCATGATTTATTTGATGAATGCAAGATTATCAATAGAAAATACAAATTGCTAAAAAAAAAAATTACATGATAGTCTTACTTGTGATTTTAATAAGTTAAAAATCGAATATCATGATAGTTTAAATTCATGTATCAAATGTCATGATCTAGAAACCTGTCAAAAAAGAAAAACTTGCTACTTAAGGACACCTTGAAGAAATTCGAGGTTGGTAGCAAGTCATTAAACATGATCCTTACAAACAAGGGTCATGCTCCCAAAAGAAGTGGGATTGGATTTGTGAGGAGTCCTCACCAAAATCCAACTACCTTTGTAAAAGGCCCCATCTTACATGTTAGACATCAAGGCAAATGCAACTTTTGTTGCAAGCTCGGACACAGGACGCATTATTGTCCATTCAGAAAATTTAGTCCAAACAAATTGATTTGGGTTCCTAAGGGAACCATGACAAATTCTATGCAACATGATAAAAAATATAGATCTTTTTGTGAGGAACCCAAAAGCAAATGGGTACCTAAACTTCATCCTTTCTTGTAGAAAACTAAACCATCGCAAGCTAGGAGCAAGAGATGGTACCTTGATAGTGGATGCTCAAGGCATATGACCGGAGATCCATCCCAATTCTCTAAGCTCACTAGCATAGACGAAGGATATGTCACCTTCGGAGACAACAACAAGGGTAAAATCATTGGCAAAGGAACCATAGGTAACAAATCCAACTTTTCTATTGAAGATGTTTTACTAGTTGATGGTCTAAAACATAACCTCCTGAGAATTAGTCAATTGTGTGATAAAGGATATATTATCAAATTTGAATCTAATGCTTGCATCATTGAAAAACCACACAAAAACATATCTATGATTGCATTAAAACAAAATAACGTATACACTATTGACATCAATGATTTATGTAATGAAACATGTTTTTCTGCTTTAAATGAGAATGCTTGGATATGGCACAGAAGATTAGGTCATGCCAAAGATGAAGCTAATCACTCAAATATCATCCAAAGAACTTGTAAGAGGAATTCCTCATATCAAGTTCATCAAAGATAATGTATGTAATGCCCGCCAATTAGGTAAACAAATTAAGAGTAGCTTCAAATCTAAAAAATCAAATAAGCACCTCTAGGCCCTTACAATTGATCCATATGGACTTGTTCTACCCATCTCCACATCAAGCCTAGGAGGTAGCAAATACGCTTTAGTCATCGTAGATGACTATAGCAGATACACATGGACTTACTTCCTAAAAAAAGAAAAAATGAATGCCTTAGATCTTTTACCAAGTTTTGCAAATTCGTTCCGAAATGAGAAAGGTTCTATGATTTCAAATCAATTAGAAGTGACCATGGTGGCGAATTTCAAAACCATGATTTCCGTGAATTTTGTGAACTCAATGGATACAACCATAATTTCTCTACTCCTAGAAACCCTCAACAAAATGGAGTTGTAGAAAGAAAAATCGTAATTTACAAGAAATGGCAAGAACCATGTTGAATGAACACAACCTACCCAAATATTTTTGGGCGGGCCGTAAATATCTTGCATGCTACATCTTAAATAGAGTTCTAGTGAGACCTCTACTAACCAAAACTCCCTATGAGTTATGGAACAATAAAAAACCCAACGTTTCATATTTCAAAGTCTTTGGGTGTAAGTGTTTTATCTTGAATGAAAAAGACAACTTAGGAAAATTTGATGCTAAATCCGATGAAGGAATCTTTCTTGGTTATTCTACAGTTTCTAAAGCCTTTCGTATCTTTAATAAAAGAACTCTAATTATTGAAGAATCCATTCATGTTGTTTTCAATGAGATTTCTGAAATCACGAAAAATGATCTTGACGATGATGTTAATTTTGATTCCTTGAATTTAAACGAAACCCCGTCTCCAACTAGCAACTTGGATGCATCCACTTCTCATATTTCCTTACCCAAGGATTGGAAGTATGTAGATGCTCATCCTAAGGAGCTAATCTTAGGAGACACATCAAAGGGGGTTCAAACACGATCTTCTCTTAAAACTTTTTGTGCAAATGCCGCCTTTCTCTCCCAAATTGAACCCAAATGCATTGATGAAGCCATGAAAGATGATTCATGGATTATCGCAATGCAAGATGAATTAAATCAATTTGAGAGAAATGAAGTGTGGAAGCTTGTTCCTAGGCCAAATGACCATTTAGTTATTGGTACTAAATGGGTCTTCAAAAACAAGCAAAATGAAAATGGTATCGTGGTTAGAAATAAGGCTAGATTAGTGGCCAAAGGTTTCAACCAAGAAGAAGGTATCGATTATGAAGAAACCTTCGCTCACGTGGGTTCGATTAGAAGCCATAAGGATGCTCCTTGCCCACGCTTAGCAGTAATAATTTTAAGTTATTTCAAATGGATGTTAAAAGCGCTTTTCTTAATGGCTTTATTTCCGAAGAAGTCTATGTTGAACAACCTCCTGGATTTGAAAATAATAGTCTCCCTAATCATGTGTTTAGATTAACTAAAGCTCTCTATGGTTTAAAACAAGCTCCAAGGGCTTGGTATGAGAGACTTAGTTCTTTTCTTATTGATAATGATTTCATAAAAGGCAAGGTTGATACTACATTATTCATCAAGAACTTTGAAAACAATTTTCTCATTGTTCAAATTTATGTTGATGATATTATCTTTGGTTCTACGAATGAATCTCTTTGTGAATCCTTTGCAAAAACTATGAGTCGTGAATTCGAAATGAGTCTAATGGGAGAGTTAACATTCTTCTTAGATCTACAAATCAAACAACTAAGCAATGGCATCTTTATTAGTCAAACCAAATATGCTATGAGTTTGCTAAAAAAGTTCAATATGAATAACTCAAAAGCAATTAACACTCCTATGAGTACCTCCACTAAGTTAGAGATAGATGAGAATGGAGACAGCTTCGATCAAAAAACCTATAGGGGTATGATAGGAAGTTTACTTTACCTCACTACCACCAGACCAGACATCATGTTCAGTGTAGGACTTTGTGCTAGATTTCAATCAGACCCTAAGATATCTCATCTCAAAGCAGTCAAAAGAATACTTAGATATCTTAATGGAACTACAAATCTTGGATTATGGTACCCAAAATCAGAAAATTTTGAATTAACAGCCTATGCTGATGCGGACTTCGCTGGCTGTAGACTAGATAGAAAAAGCACATCAGGATCATGTCAATTTTTAGGACATGCCCTTGTATCCTGGTCATCTAAGAAACAAAGCTCAGTTGCTCTATCAACAACCGAAGCTGAATATATTGCAGCAAGTGCATGTTGTGCACAAGTTGTATGGATGAAAAACACTTTAGAAGATTACAAAGTTAATCTTAAAGATATTCCCATTAAATGTGATAACACGAGTGCAATATGCTTAACTAAGAATCCTATACAACACTCAAGAACAAAACATATTGATATTAGACATCACTTTATACGAGATCATGTCACTAATCATGATGTAACCATAGAGTTCATTGATACCAAACATCAACTAGTTGATATCTTTACAAAACCCTTATGTGAAGAACAATTTGATTACATAAGAAGAGAATTAGGAATGCTGATACTTAAACCAGTTAAAATTATTTTTCGGATGTTATTACATACCTTGGCATCACTTGATCAAATAACATGTTCAAAATTATGTGACAAATTTTTTTAAAAAAAATAAAAAAAAAATTCAGTAGCTTATTCATAACCGAATGCATGTAAGAAGTTCATTTTTCAGGATTTTCCTGTACACTCTTATGAAAACTTGTTGAAAAATGACTTTCCTCCTACTTGTTGAAAAATACTATCATGCTTTTTGTTGATGACAAAGGGGGAGAAACATATGAATTGATAGACACTGCCATAATCATGGTGTAAATACTTGAGTGATGCTATAAACAATGTTATAGTTATTTCATCCTTGCATCACCAAGAGATATATGAACATGTGCTATAGTTTGCATTATGTCTTAAGTTAATATCTTATCTTGTGAAGTAAATGCAAACTTGCTAGATAATCTCAAATGTGTGCATCATGTAATAGTCCTTCAGTAGCTTTATATGATTACATGATGAATAGTTTCAAACACAATCATTCTTGAAGAGATACATCATGATGGGTATCATGATGGGAGTATTGATCTAACTTATCAATACGTCCACTTGAATTCTTAGGTCTTGAATTCAAGGTTGACTTATCTCAACTATGGCATATAGATAGGGGGAGTTAAGGTTAACTCCATTATCAATTGATTGTCATCATCAAAAAGGGGAGATTGTTGAATCTCGGATTTTGATGATGAAATCAATTGTCATTTGTTATCTAATCTATGTGTTGAGATAAGTGTGCAGGATTAACTACGATGAAAGACAAGCAGCGGTGTTGCGCCGAGTCAAGATCATGATCACGTTGGGAGTTCGAGAGTTCGGCGGAAGTTCGGACGGTCGTCCGGAGGTTCAGCGAAAACGGATCCGGAGAAGTCCGAAAGCTTGCCAAGCGAAAGCTCGTCGGAACTTCGCCAAGTGGATCGTCGCAAAGTCCGAGAGTTTGCCGGATGTCCGCGAGAAGGATCACCGAGGGTTCATCGGATGATCGACGGAAGTTCACGAAACTTCCGGAAGAAGCGATTGACGATCGGAGCTAAGCTGCGAAGTTGTCTTAGATTTAATCAGAGTTAGCACGTTGATTAAGCTTGAAAATGGGAGGTGATCCCATTAGTTTAATCTTGGGGCAATTGGGCCCCTGAAAAGATTGAAATTGGGCGAATGGAACTAACCATTCGGACCGATTAAACCAAAAAGGTGCAACCGCCCAGGCCGAGGGGTGCAACCGCCAGGGCTGCATTTCCCAACGAGACCGGGCGGGTGCAACCGCTCCACCAGAGGTGCAACCGCCCGAGCTCGGTCTTCGAGCTAGGGCGGGGGTGCAACCTCTCTCGACAGAGAGGTAGCACCGCCCTTGAGCTCGGTCTTCGAAGGATCAAAGCCGTGCAACCGCCCGACGACGAGAGGTGCAACCGCTTGGGCTCGATCTCCGAAGCTCTGCGGCGGTGCAACCTCTCCATCAAGAGGTGCAACCGCCGATCCCTAATTTCGAGATTTGATCGATTTGATCGTTTTGAGCTCCAAATTTGAACTGGGTTGGGGCCTATAAATATCCCACCCATTCAGCACTGAAAAGAGACATAGATCCACACCAATTCTTGATCTTTTCAGTGATTCTAAGAGCTCAAATTTGTGTAAAGTCCTAAAGTTCTCATCTTTTCTGTTCTTCAAGTCTTGAGTTGTAAAGAGAGAGAGAAAGGATCTGTAAGGGTTGTCTCCTGTGCCTGTCAAAAGGAGAGGAACTGTAAAAGGGCAGTTAGCCTTTGCCTATTGAAGGAAGGCAGCTAGTTGACGTCGGTGACCTCGTCGGAGGAGGAAGCCAAAAGTGGAGTAGGTCAAGACCGACCGAACCACTCTAAATCTCTGGTTTGCTTTTTGCTTGAGCACTTTATCATTACTGCAAACCTCCTACATAGCTACTGCCCTCTGGCGGCTTTTTTAACGAAGTCTCTCCGAACTCTTATCTTTCCGAATCTGCATTCGGGCGTAAATCGGTGTCTTCGCATGCGATCTTTACGCTCTGAGTTTATGTTTACGTTTTGATTCCATTTATAACTGCAAATTACCTTCTGCGTAGTCATAAAACGCTTTTCAAAATTCAAAACTGCGTTTAGACGTAAAATTATGTTTTGACGTAAAACTGCGTTTAGACGTAAAACAGCGTTTAGACGCAAAACTGCGTTTAGACGTAAAACTGCGTTTAGACGTAAAATAGCATTTAGACGCAAAACTGCATTTAGACGCAAAACTGCGTTTAGACGTAAAACTGCGTTTGAACGTAAAACTGCGTTTAGACGTAAAACTGCGTTTAGACGTAAATCGGCTTTCCTCGTACAATCATCAGATTTCAGTTTACGTTTACATCTTGATTTCAACTGCATACTACCTTCTACGATTTTACAAACGAGTTTCAAAGTTTAAACGTAAATCTGTGTTTAGACGTAAATTTGCGTTTAGACGTAAATCTGCTTTTTGCAGATTACTTTTTGAGCTATACAATAGCAGCACACTGTCTTTAAACTTCTGTCTAAACTAGTGATTTACGAATCGACACTTAAGACGTAAATCTGTTTCTTCGTACGAACATCGGATTTCAGTTTGCGTCGATATTCTGGTTTTCATCATTACTTGCAAACCGCATAGATAGATTGATCAAACCTTGCTTAGCTGTCCTTATCATTCAAACGCAGCCTTCGGTTTTAATCGCAGAAAGTTTTCCGCTGCACTAATTCACCCCCCCCCCCCTCTTAGTGCTCTCGATCCTAACAATTTTAAAGCATTTACTATTGACTAAAACTTTACTTTTATGATTGACTGAACAAAGTTGTATATTAAAATCTTTTCAAGACTCGATTGATATATCCTTTCTAAGATAATCTTCATAGAGGTCTATCCTTCAATTACTCAATGTTAATAATATAAGATGTATCATTGATATTAGCCATCTTAAAACTCTTAGTGATAAATTCTTGATTTAGTATAATAAATCTAGATCACTATTAGTAAGGCAAAATATTATCCATATATAAGACCAATAAACTTGCTCCTACTGATATAAATACCGATTAATAATATTTATCTTAAATCTAAAAATAATGATATCAAGAACCTTTATATATTATTATCTTGAAAATAATAAATTCCTGAATTTGCATACCAAACTTTATATTTCTTTTATTTTCTTTGTAAATAATTTAGAGTAACCCATATCAAGCTAGATCTCTAAAAAAAAATATTTTTCATACCATTATGATATAACTCAAACTCATAATGAATTACTAATGTCATATGATTTTTAACGAGTTTATTAAAAATATCGTTATGATCGATACATTCTTTATGAGTAAAGCTTTTAACCATAAGTCTAACCATTATATCGTTCAATATTGTCCTTTGAGTCACATTTATATAATAGACTCTTTTACTATTATTGGACAATTCGATAAATTTATCGGACACCATTTTGGTTATTGATTTTAACTCTCTTTTTTTATTGCATAATATTATTTTTCAGAATCAATACTTTTCATGACCTATGACAAAAAAAATAAGGGATCCATTCTAATTCCTATATCATAATATAATTCTTATAGATATACAACATAATAACCATAAATGACATGATTCCTTCCCTTTGAGATAATTATCAATTATGGTTGTTCTACAAGACCATTAATAATGATATCAATATAATATGAGAGTTTAGTAATGTTATTTTGTTGTTTACTTTCATCAAATCATTTAATGATTTAAGTAACAATAATCTCTCGAATAATAAAGGAGTATTAACTTGTATCTCCTTTATATCAAAATTAAATTTTGAGATTTTCACTTCCACTGATTTGCTATTTTATAAGAATCTTATATTACCAGATTTAATTATCCTCGTACTATGATTAGAGCAATAAAATATGTACCCCTTTAAATTTTTCTGAATAGATAATAAAATATTCAGAAATAATTATTAAATCTAATTTTCTTTTATGTGAGTTGAAGATCTACATAAGACAATCTCAAATATATAAATATCTTAAGTTAGGTTTCGTATCATTTCATAACTTAAAAGAAGTCATGTAATTTATTTACTAGGAACACTATTCTAGATATACATAGTTGTCCTTGGAGCTTTTCTCACATTGATTTGGGTACAAAAGAATAATCTATCATGCTCCTGACCATATCTATAAGATACGATGACATCTTTCAGCAATCATATTCTGTTGTAACACATTTGGTAAATCATATACCTTATTTTTCTAAGAATCTAGCAAAAGAATTGGGTTCATCATAAATACCATAAAATTTATCACCCTTGTCAGATATGATGATCTTGACTTTTTTTATCTAATTATCTATCAACTTCATTTATATACACTTCAAGAGTGTAAACGGTCATAGACTTTACATGAATTAGATATATATAATCATATCTCAATAGATTATTTATATGGTGATAAAATATCTCTCTTTAATAAGATAAAAGCATAGAGTGATAAACATAACCTCAAAATTTATCACCCTTGTCAGATATAATAATCTTGACTTTTCTATCTAATTGTCTATCAACTTCATTTATATACACTTCAAGAGTGTAAACGGTCATGGACTTTACATGAATTAGATATATATAATCATATCTCAATAGATTATTTATATGATGATAAAATGTCTCTCTTTAATGAGACAAAAGCATAGAGTGATAAACATAACCTCAAAGAGTTTATAAAACTATATTTCACTTCAATATTTAATTGTAGGATCAATGTAAACTTATGATTCATATTAATTCTGTATAAACTATTATACAGAATTCAAAAGTTAATTTTATTGAATCATAGTAAGTTACAACTACCAAAAGGGAAATAATATTATAACAATTCTAGGTAAAGAACTTAAATTCCCAGAATTATAAGAACATAACATGGATTCTCAAGATTTATCAAATTGAATCATCTTTAGATATAAGCAATAAATACAAACTAATATCACTTTCACTTTAAGATGATTCCCAACATCGATAAATATTTCATTCTCTTTTGGTTTTATCTCTTTTCATTTTTCTTTTTATTTTAATAAAAAATATCTATTATTGGTAACATACGATGAAACATTAAATTAATCCATCAATAATATCCGTAATATTTGATTTGAACCATACAAAGATATTCTTTTATGAGTTTATATAATAATTATAAACTCAGGTGGAATTACGCTTCATCCTTATTTTAGTGTTACCTACTCCTTGAGTAGTACTCAAAATATTATGAGTCTTGAGCTTACAGTTTTATCATTTATTTTGAAGATATAATCTTAAATTCCTCAAATATTATCATTGTAAGGTGCCAACTAATGACTTATCAGATAATTTAAATTGATTCTTAGATATTCTCATGCGCTAGTTGTAAACTATACTGAAATCTAAGTATCATAAAATTGAGTCTTTCATACATTTTTTGATCAATCACCTCAATTATTTATTTCACAGAACTTTCAGTAGTTCTATTTGTCTTCTATTCAATTAATCTGATCAAAGTCTCACTCACTCAATACAACTTATATATGCTCAAGCCATTTATTTCAGAAAGTATAGGGATATTTACAAAAACACAATAAAGGAAGTGTCATAGTAATAATATAACATTCATGCTTTGAGTTTCCAAAATATGATGAACTATTGATATCATCTATATTTCACCTTTGGGTGAAATATTGACATATCTAGTGTTCACTCAAGATCACTTATGGAGGACTGATACCATTCTTATGGAATAGTATTGTTACCTTTGGATATACAATCCTAAACTGCAAGAATATCCGAAACAGTATCATCTTATCCCATCACATAATTATTTGAAATAGATTCTCCTTTGGAATTATCTAAATCTCATAATTATGTATGCCATCGTGAATATTATTTTATTTAATGTCATTTAGGAGATTATTGGTCCAGGTCACTTTGGTGGCTATAGGACTAATACAAAAAGATAAAATACAGTCTAAAATATCCCATGAATGACATGAACTTTATTATAATTCATATCCTATAAGTCTATCATCCTAGGCTACTTTGGTAGCTACCGGTCAGATAAAACTTAGGAAGATAAATTATAAATAATATTCACTAAATTTTCTTTATCCTGATTCATACTGTGAATATTATTTTTATTTAATATCATTTAGGACTAATTTCATAATGTATTTTATAAATTATCGGTCCAAGTCAATTTGGTGGCTACAGGACCAATACAAAAATATAAAATATAATCTAAAATGTCCTATAAATGATAAGACCTTTATTGTAATTCATATCATAAAAGTTTATCATCCAAGGCCACTTTGGCAGTTCAATAATATTCATCAAATTTCTTTAATTTATACTAAGTAGTTCAATAACAAACATAATAATTATTGAACATTAATGCTGAGTAGTTCAATAATAGAATAATAACCATAATAATTATTGAACATTAATGCTAAATAGTTCAATAATAGAATAATAACCATAATAATTATTGAACATTAATGCTAAGTAGTTCAATAATAGAACAACCATAATAATTATTAAACATTAATGCTAAATAATTTAATAATATAATAACCATAATAATTATTGAACATTAATGCTAAGCAGTTCAATAATAAATAACTATAATAATTATTGAACTTTAATCATAATAACATATAAATCATGTCTTCATTGTCTTCACGTGAAAGGTAAATATTATTTCACAATTTTAAATATATACATATGAATAACTAAATAAATATCCAAGAACAATAATTAGATTTTATTTACCACATGTACAATCAATAATTCATATAAGAAAACTATAAAGTAAACTATAATTTATATATTTTTTTTAATCAAAAAATAAATCCAATCAAATAACCAAAATATAATCATGATTAAATTCAATCATAATTATAATAAATCATATTTATAAATTTTATAATTGAGAATATAAATCAAATTTCTTAATTTCATAATGATAAAACTGTAAATATTTGATTGGATATAAATCGAAAATATGCAAAATGACAGAACTGTAATTTGATAGTAATTAGACTTGAGGGTAAAATTATAAATATATTGGCTGAAATTTTACAAAACCCTAGCCTCGAGGTCAAAATCGTAATTATGCCAAAACCCTAATCTGCCTTGTTGCCGCCCCTTGCTAGCGTCTGCTGGTGCTACTCGGCGTGGCCGTTCAACTGCTGCTAATGCTCGTCATGGTATTATTATGACACTGCTTCTTGCTTGCGCCCATTCTTCCATTCGTGCTCGCAGTCTTGGTTGGTTTGGTTGTTGCCAGTTGCCACGTCTCTTCTTTATCAAGACCTGCTGTGGCATTCCACATGATCTAACATGTTTGGTATCCATCCTCCTTTTTATTTTTAAAATATTGGCCATAGTAATTGGATATGATATAGAAAGAGCCATGCACGTTATAAACCTTTTCGAAGTGCAGCTTAAAAATACTTGACTTCAATTTGGTTATCGTATCGATGTATTGGTTTTATTGGATTGTCATGATTAGAATTTTGAAAGCCTCCCCGATAGATTAGTAGAGTGGTGGCTTCCAATTGTCATCCAATCAAGAAAAGAGCTTAAGAATTGAATGAATGATTAATCAAAGATGGAGATTCCTATGATATGATGATTAATCTTAGCCATCAGTGATTATTTATCCTCGATATGATTGAATAAAGTTTTTTAAAAAATAAATATAAGACTTGTAGAAGATATAAATATATTATTAATAATAGTGGTAGGGAGTCATAAAACGATTTTGTTAATTGAAATGGGGTGACGACGATATTTAGATATGATGATTAAGAAGATTTCGGCAATTATATAAGTTTTCCTATTCAAGCAATACTTATCTATTTTCCGCCATTTAACATTCTTATCTATCTAGCGATCGCTGACTCTACAAGTAGGGGCCCCACTTGAGGCAGAAAAAAAAAAAGAATAGTTAAAAATGAATATATATATATATATATATATAAAGAAAGCGTTTTCATTCTTATTAAATTCATGCAAACTTTTGGGTTAACAACAACAACCGACCAAGTATTAGTATATGTATTGAGACAGACATTTCGATTAACTAACTATTGTGTAACAGATAGATGTCATGTTGACATAAATTGAGTCTTATGTACGTTATTTAATTTAATAAAAATATTTTTTTAATCAAAATGCTTACCTACAATTTTTTCAACCCCAACTAGTAATCTTGTAAATGCCCAATTAGTTGGTAATATGAAATGGGTGCGAGGATTTGATTTAGCTGATCAAAGCTTGAGCTAAATTTCAAATTATTTGGCACCGACTTTATCATTTTGATTAAACTTGTTTGTATTTGATTTGAGTTTAACTAAACTTAAAAACATATCAAAATATTTAAAGTAAAATTAATAAAAAATATATTTATCAGACCCTTATAAATCAATCTTAGTTAATCAGGATATTATATTTTTTATATTTATATATAATTATAATTATAATTAAATCACACCATTATAATTATAAAATACTATTATATATAATTAAAAATTACACATATGTTATTTGTCCTATATAGTCGATATATTTAAAGTCTAATCAACATTATTACCCCTTTAAAAGGATTTTTATGCTAGTAAGAATTTTAAAATATTTTATGTTTTCTATTTTTTTATGTTGCTAGGAGTAATTAGGTATGATACTGTAACACAATTAGAAACTATTTTTGATTAAAAAACAAAAAAAATTAATAATGTAAAAACTAGAGAATTTTGTTCAATAGGTGAACGATGTCATCAGCAACAGTAAGTAGTAGTAGTAATAATAATAAAAATAATAATAAATAATAATAATAATTAATGTTGTTAATGTTAGAATCAAGAGCACTAAGAGGGGGGTGAATTAGTGCAGCGGAAAACATTTGTACATTGAAATCTGATTCCGACGTAAAAGTCATTTCGTGCAGATAACTTTTAAAGCTTACGGAAATATATTTGAAGTAAAGTAAGGCAGGAAGTTTGCAGTTAAGATAGATATCGGAATGTAAGCGCAAACTGAAATATGATGTTCGTACGATAAAATCGATTTTCGACGTAAAAGTCGTTTCGTACAGATAATAACTTTGAAAGCTTATGGAAATGTATTTGAAGTAAAGTAAGACAGGAAGTTTGCAGTTAAGATAGAAATCGGAATGTAAGCGCAAACTGAAATATGATGTTCGTACCATAAAACTGATTTCTGACGTAAAATCGTTTTCGGAAACTTAACTTGAAAGTGAGTTTGTAAAAGAGCAGAAGGCAGTAAGCTATTGAGGAAGTTTGCAGTAAAGATAAAATGCTCAAAGTAAATGCAAACCGAGATTTAGAGTGGTTCGGTCAATCTTGACCTACATCCACTTTTGACTTCCTCCACCAACGAGGTCACCGACGTCCATTAGAGGCCTTCCTTCAATAGGTTAAGGCCAATCACTCTTTTACAGTTTCACTCCTTTTGACGGGCTTAGGAGACAACCCTTACAAACTTTTCTCTCCTCTCTTTAAAGATCAAAACTTGGAAAAAGAGGGAGGAGAACTTTTAGCCTTTACAACACTTTGCTCTAAAAATCACAGAGTAAGATTGGATTTTCGATGCCCTTTCATGCAAGAAAGGATGGGGTATATGTAGGCCCAAACTAGTTTGAATTTGGAGCTCAAAAAAGTCTCTTCCCGGATTTCCGAGGTCCTGACGGTACCACGTCCTGATTGGGGCGATACAACCGTCTGGCAGCTTGGAGACTGAGCTTCTGGGCAGTGCCACCGCTTGACAAGGGCGGTTGCACCGCCCAGTCTGACTCGGAGACTGAGCATTGGCAGTACCACCGCCTGCTTAGGGCGGTTGCACCGCCCAATCTCGTTCAGAGACTGAGCCCTGGTGGTGCCATCGCTTGTTAGGGGCGATTACATCGCCCAGTCTCGCTCGGAGACTGAGCCCAAGCGATGCCACCGCCTGCCTGGGGCGGTTGCACTGCCCAGCTTTCCTGGGAGACCCTTTCCTGGGTGGTGCTATCGCTGACCCTGGTGGTGCCACCGCCTAGTAAGAATTCTGATCTGAATGGGTTGATCCATTCGGCCCAATTTGGGTATGTCAAGGGCCCAATTACTCCCCGATTAAGTTAATGGGATCACCTCTCATTCCTGACTTAATCTACATGCTAACTATGATAATTCTTAAGACATTTACTACAGCTTGCTCCGGTACGTCAATCGCTTCTTCCGGCGAACATCCGACGAACCTCCGACGATGCTCCGACGGACTTCCGGCAAACTCCTGGACTTGCGACGATCCACTTGGCGAGTTCCAACGAGCTTCTTTTGGCAAGCTCCTGGACTTCTCGGATTTGTTCCCGTAGAACCTCCGACGACCGTCCAGACTTCCGTCGAGCTCTCGAACTCCCAACGTGATCATAGGCTTTGACTCCGGCTCAACTCCCGCATACTTATCTTAACATATGGATTAGATAACAAATGATAATTGACTTCGTCATCAAAATCCGAGATATAATAATGTACATAATTTAATTTTTTAACTTGCTGGGAGTAGTTATGTGTGACAATAAAATTAGAAACCATTTTTTGATTGAAAAAACAACATAAAACATTTAACAATGTAAGTAAAAACAAGAAAGGGTCAACAATGTCATCTCCATCCATTCTTGATGTCCACCAAATGTGCAACTAAATTATTAGTGCATTGACAGCGTTGTCTTGTCGACTAGACATCAAGACGATCAATCCCAAAAGCACTACTACACTTTCCACGGTAAGGTTTCTTTTTCTTAATAGATATCAGTATGGAACACGGCGTCAAAGAGATAGATATATGTGAAAAATAAATTAATTGTAACATTTAATGACCCAATAAAATTTTATACTAAAAGTATTTTTATCTGATAATAGTGCATGCCACTTGAGGTCGAGGATTTAAATTTTCACCGAATAATCTAGACATCTAAAGTTGGTCTAATATATAAAACTTATTAATGTTGGTGTGATTATAGGTAATGTCTCCTCCTCTATTAGCTTATTAATGTTCGACTTAATTCCTTCACTAAAATTAGAATTTTAGGTAAAAACTAAAATCATAGTGAATAATAATTTACCTCGATAACAGTAAAAAATTATTTCAACACTAATCTTAATATAATAATAGAATTATTATTATTATTATTATTTGCATAATCGGTGTTACGAAAATCAATTTTATGCATTAATTTTATGAAAATAAATTCTCCTCCTCGGCCCACTCGTACCCTTCTTCGACGCTGCCCTCTCCAACTAGTTCCGCTTCCTTAAGCCCTGGGAGTCGTCGCTGCCACTCTTCGATTTCCTCGCGGCCCACGCGGTCTCCGTCCGGGTTCTTCTCTGTTCCGGTAAGTCCCCGGTCGACGATGACGTCCTCGCCCGCCTCCCCGCCCTAGAGCTCGTAGTCGCCTCCAGCGCTGGCGTCGACCACATCGACCTGGCCGCCTGCCGCCGCCTAGGGATCTCCGTCACCAACGCGGGCTCTGCATTCACCGATGACGCTGCCGACTACGCCGTCGGCCTTTTGATTGACATCCTGCACCACATTTCTGCCTCCGATCGCTACGTCCGCCGGGGCCTTTGGCCTCTCAAGGGTGATTACCCTCTCAAGGTAATCCACTTGCCAACGTCTTGTCAAACGGTACAATTACTAGTTTGTTTGCTGACGTCAACAAATTATTTGCAATTGGAATTCGTTAGAAATTTCCAACGATTTAATTCAGATAAAAAATGTTACTCGAGTTTGATTGTGACATGGGGAAGAAAGACCACTAATCTATCGTTGATTGAACTTTCAGATAGTACCAGTCCTGTTCTGATTCTTGCGTGTTGATTAGCATAGTTATTATCTCAAGATGACCTAATTCGCATAGGTTAACAATGTTCCTTTAAATATATCATATCCATCATTGGTGGAGAACTTCTCGACATACTCTTAGTTGGGAAATAGTAGTATGGTAAAAGCTTGAACTTTTTCTAACTTTTCATTCTTGAATGAGAGAAAGATGGGTTTAATTGGGAGAAGTCATCCTTGGGTCAATTATTTTGTTAAATCAGCAACGATTCTTGTGGTTCGAGAGAGTTTTAAGACACAAATGAGATAGTGAGTCTTGTTGCAATCAACAACAGTCTCTATGGTTTGAGAGAGTTAATCCTGTGAGGTTTATTAGCATTCTTTTGTTGAGATGGGTGATTAGTTTTTCAAGGGATTGTTCTTTAGTCAGGAAAAGGTGCATGCATGGCATAACTCTTTTTTTTTTTTTGTGGTATCATAAGTGTCTTAGGTAGGAGTAAGTACAATTGTCTGATCATGCCACCCAAGTAGAGAACAAATAGGCTTAGGCTTTGTTGTCATTGGAAGAAAGTGAAAGCACATCAAGTGCACAATCTAGCTTTAGGAATTTGACACCTAATATGAATAAACTAGAAAAAGGAAATAATGCCTAAAGCCTAAGATTGGTGATATCTATGAGAGATCCAACCAAATCTTGAGTAGAAATTTAAGAAATGAAAAGAAGACCATGAGAAAGACTAGATATTTAAATGCTTCGAAATGTCTTGGGGCACAAATTTGTCAGTTATTCCCCGATGTATTTATCATATTTAACAATTGAATGATAGAACTAACATTAATAAGAATTATGAATTTAATAATTGAAGGATTTCTTATTAGAGTAAATATGATACTGGAGTACTTTTCAAGGGGCACAAGATCAATTTTCCTAATTATTACTGAGTTCTTGCCGTGGATGTAAAGTGACGCATTTAGCCGCAGGTCGTGCCAATCCAGTAAAATGTAGAGCATCTAGAGTTTAACATAGCATAATTCACTTTGGTAAATTAATACTAGTTAAAATACTTAACCTCAGCTATAGTTTATAGGCAAAAGTTTATTTTACTTCAGGAAAATTGTTCAAAATATTGTATAACTTGGTCAAGTTAAAATGAGTAAGAAGAAAATTTTGCATCAGATTTCTTGTACATTCCATTTTTCTTGAGGAGTGCTTTCCCCTTGCTTCCTAGATGGAAATCTCAACTTGAATGTTATTAAATTATTCTTGTCTGACAAGCAACTTGAATCAGTCGGTTTCAAAATGTGTTCGCAGATATATCTCAGGTACAAGGTATAGTAGGCCTAGACATATTGCAAATCAGCACTGCCTTTAAGGAGTCATATTTGAGTGTAAAGTTTCTCTAGTTCAGCTGGGAGGCTTTTGTAAGTGCATCCCAAATAGCCCACCCAGCATTCAGCTTGAAGTGGGGCTGAAGCTTGGTGTGGGTTGCTTCCTTCTGTGATTGATTATGTTACCACTCCCATCGACAAAGCAATAACCAGTACCTGCATTGACATCCAAAGTGTGAGTAGGATCCATCACAAAGAACTCTTTAAGGGGTTAGGAATACACTCAGCTGGAAATGGACTCGAGGCATGATGAGTGCTGCTTCTTTCATTCACATCAGTGTTTATCCCATTAAGATTGCAATGGTTGCTACTTGCATTAACGCCATAGTTAGAAGAAGATTCATTATTACTAAGAGCATTCAGGTAGTTTGGAACACTACCTGGGCTTGGTAATCATTGCATTGGAGGGAGGACAAGACCTCAAACCAAATGGAAAGGAGGTGGGAATGGTGGTTGCTGAACTTGGAATCATTTCTATTCTTCCAAACAAATGAACCAAATAGGGGTTGCAATGATAGAAGCAATACTAACAGTAACACGTCTACCTCACTATTCCCATTCTCTTAGCCAATCTCCATTAGGCCATTCAGGCATGTAGGAGAATTTAAAACCCAACTTAGATTGGAGCATATCCCAATATGATTTAGCATACTACACTGATCAACATAACAGTGAATCACCTTAAAGAGCCACAAAGAGGTAGGCAATCGTCCCTATAAGAGTTTCTATAAGAATGCTTTACTATGGAGAACATTTAGACTTTAGACAACCTTCAGGTCAATTTGTGTATCCCTCGAGAATCTATGAATGCAATGCTCTTAGAAGTCGCAAACCCTTGGGTGTGAGGACTCCAAATCCAACTGTCATCATCTGACTCAAGGGCCAAGTGGATGGATACCTGTGATCTTACCAACCAAGGAGGGATGAAATATGTCACTCAGCAATTGTAGATTCCAAGTCTTGTTCTCCAGCAAATCCATTTCACAATGTAAACTCATTAACTTTCTCACAATTGAAGTAGGTGGTCCATTTGTTTATGGTTATATTAGAGAGCCAAGGGTCATCCAATAACCTAATGTGTTGTCCGGACCCGACAATTCTCCTAAGGCCATCTCTAATGCAATGAATAGTACCACTAATTTTCCCCAGATCGGGGAAAACTTTCCTACAGCCCAAGTCCCAAGGGTCGGTACAACCATACTAGCGATTAAAATAGAGCTGCTGATGGCAGGCAGAACTTTCAGTGGATGAGGATTTCACTTCCATGTCTCCTTTGCAAAGAGTAGGGTTGGTGGTAGGTGGTTCGCCGATCAGGTTGGGATATGGGGTGTTAGAGCTTCCTTCACCGTGCCCTTCACCAATGTTGATGGCAGGATATGTAGCACCCATTCTAACACTTGAGAACAGGGTTAGAGCCTGACTCCAGCTGCAGGTGTGATCTTGGCTTGCATTTACTCCCACGGCAGGTTTAGATTGGTTGATAGGCATGTTGCAGCTTTCGGCGGCTGAGAAATCGCTGTGACCTATGCAGCATTTAACATGGATTGCATCCCAGTTTTGACATGTGGGTTTCGACCATTTGTTGGATCTGGTGCGGTTCGCACCCTCCGATCCAACTTTCAGGGTAGGATATGATTTGATCTATTCTTGATCCTTTGGAATTGGGTTCACCTTAGTTTGGAAAGGATTGAAATTATGCACCTTAACCTTGGGTTTACCCTATTTCTGGACCATTATCCATGGTTCATATAAGTCATCCTCCTTCTCATCTGTCACTTGTGGCTTCCAACTACTTGTCAGAACCCTACCGAACTTAGGCACTAGATCACCATCATATTTAGGCATCGACGTTAATTTTTCTAGACAACCCTCTACCTTATGTCCCACCTTTCCATATTTTCATATTCAACATTGTAGAAAAATGAAACTTTCTTTGCGCTAATCCACACTCTTTGTGGAAAAGGGGAAGAGAGGTTGACCAAATATATATTCTGACGAACTTGCCCCTTTCTCCTCTTGATATAATCTTATCTATTTTGAGGGGTTTGTCGATCATAGTGGCAAATTGAAATAGGATATTCAATCGAAAGAATTTAAGGAGAATCCTAAGAAACTATATCTGGATGGGGATGAATCTAACAATCTCCTTAGAGATGGAAGCTTTCCTTCCATGGGATTAGGCTCGAAGCCTACCCCCTCCAAGACAATGGATCTCCTGTGATGATAATATATTTCTCTCCTTTGATTGAAATTTAAAGTAGAAAAATCCATTGGTTATGTCGATTACATGAATCAATCTCTTCAATTGCCACAACTTAGGGAAGGAGTGTTTAATGGAATCAAGCAAGAGTGTTTTACAAAGAATTTTTCATACATGCTCATCCTCCGTGCTTTGCGCGTTGGATCCACCTTTTCATCATTCAGGTCTAGAGTTAGTTTTGAACTGTATTGGATACATTGAATCTTCTACTCCAAAGCAACGTTAGGTTTCCAAGAGGTGGTGCCCTGCCCTCGACGGACTAACCTTGCCCCTGACGGAGTAATCCTGCCTAGGAGAGAGATGCTTTTGGGGTTGTGCTGGAAGGGGCAGAGGCCCCTACCTCCTTGTTGGGTGTTGGGTGAAATGCCTTCGGTGTAGCAAAGGTCCTCGCCTCATTGTTGGGACGGGGCTGGGAAGTCATAGTAGGGTTAGGGCTATTGAATCTCGAATTTTGATGATAAAATTAATTGATAAATTATTGATCTAATCCATATATTGAGAAAAGTGTTATAGGATTAACTACGATAATAAATAAGATATAAAGTAAATGTTAGGCCGGAGTCAAAGATCTGACAATACGTCGAAGATTCGAACGATGTGCCGGGAGCTCGCCGAGAGTTTCTCGGGAGTTCGCTAAGATTTCATTGGGAGTTCACCAAGATTTCGTCGGGAGTTCGCTAAAAGCTTGCCGAGAGTTCATCGGAAGTTCGTCGAGATTTCGCCGGAAGAACAATTGACATACCGGACAAAGATTACTTAGTTGATTCCTTAATTATCGTAATTAAAACTTAAATTGAGTTAAGATTGAGAGATAATCTCACTAACTCAATTAGGAGTCAATTGGGCCTGATTTAGGGCTAGTTTGGGCCGGACTGATGGCCCAAACAATGACATGGAGCCTAGTTAAGCGGTGGAACCGCCTGAGGCTCTGCCTCCCAAGTGGTCTGGGTGGTACCACCACCCAGATTGGGCGGTGGTACCGTCGGTAGTGTCAGAGTGTCAAGCGATAGTATCGCCCAAGAATGACGGTGGTACCGTCAGTACATTAGAAATCCAGGATGAGACACTTTTTGACTCTATTTTTGAAGCTATTAAGGCCTATACATACCCCATTCTTTTTTGCATTAAAGTGTAACAAAGTGTGAACAAAAATCTTAAAAGTGTTGGGGTGTGAAAGTGTTGTAAAAGTGCTAAGTGTCCTCCCTTTCTAATTCTTGTGATCATTCAAGTGAGGTGTGAGGCTTGTAAGGGTTGTCTTCTAAACCCGTGAAAAAGAAAAAACTATTGTAAGAGGGTGGTTGGTCTTTGCCCATTAAAGGAAGACTATTAGTGGACGTCGGTGATCTCGATGGAGGAGGAGTCAGAAGTGGACGTAGGTCACAACGATCAAACCACTATAAATCTGGTGTGTTCTTTCCTTACTGCTTACTTTCATTACTTAGCTGTATCCTGCATTATACATTTACTTTAAGTCGACATCTTCTCGATATGATTTCTTCGTTACGTTTTTATCAACTCGGAAAGATTTGGAATCATAACCGTCATTTTTATCACTACACTAATTCACCCCCTCGCCCCCCCTCTTCTTAGTGCCATATTGATCTTAACAATTGATATCAGAGCAAGGTTACTCTCAATTTGGTTTAAGACCCAAGATATATGATTTTTGTTGGTAATCAAGAGGGTCATTCTATCACACGTTCTCCCATGTTCCATGGAATAGATTACATATATTGGAAAACTAGAATGAGGAATTTCTTGATTTCTATGGATTTTGAGTTATGGAATATCGTTGAAAACGGATTTCAAAAGTCTTCTCTTCGAACATCAAAACTATAAATGCTTTATTCTGTGCTTTGGATAAAAATGAATTCAATCGAGTTTCTATTTGCGAAATGACTTATGATATTTGAAATACACTTGAAATCATACACGAATGCACAAGTAGGGTTAAGGAGTTAAAAATCAATCTTTTGGTTTATAGTTATGAATTGTTTCGTATGAAACCAAGCGAAACCATTGGAGACATGTACACCCGGTATACGGATGTCGTCATTGGTTTAAAGTACTTGGTAAAAGTTTTCATAATTTTGAACTTGTTAACAAGATATTAAGATCCCTTCTAAAGAGTTGGGATCTTAAAGTAACTACAATTCAATAAGCTAAGGACTTAGAACAACTTTCCGCTCGAAGAACTTATTGGGTTTTTGATGACCTACGAAATGACATGCAATGCATATGAAGAACTTGAGAACAACCTTCCAAAGAGTAGGAAGGATTTGATACTTAGAACTCAAAAAGATCACTTGAGAGAAAACTCAAGTGATGATGATAATAATGATGACTTGACACTTCTAACAAGAAATTTTAAAAAATTCATAAAAAAGAACAAAACTAAATATGACATTAAAAACAAAAATGAACTTAAAAATGACCAAATAATTTGCTACGAATGCAAGAAGCTAGGGCACTTCAAAAGTGAATGTCAAGCGAAGAAGAAGCAACCGAAGAAGAAGAAAGCACTAAAAGCTATTTAGGACGATTCAAGCACATCTGAAGACAAGGAGCTAACCAAAGTTCCTAACTACGCTTTAATGGCGCGACGAGGTAAGTAACTCAATCGAAGCTCATTTATCCTTTAATGAATTGTTGAATGCTTTTAATGATTTATTTGATGAATGTAAATTAGTTAGTAAAAAGTATTAATTATTAAAAAAGGTGCATGCCTCTCTGGTTAGTGAATTCAATAAATTAAATATTAAGTATGATAATGAAATATTGGCTCCTTGTACAAAATGTGAACAATTATAGACATTTTAAAAGGAAAATTTGTTACGGTATAAAACCTTAGAAAAATTTGAAATATGAAGCAAATCCTTAAACATGATCCTTGCAAAAAGGAATCATGTTCATAGAAAAAATGAAAATGACTTTACGAGTAACACTCACCAAAAGCTAATCATTTTTGTTAAAAGGCCCAACTTTGCATGTTTCACCACGAAACAAATATAACTTTTGTTGTAAATTTAGACATTATGCTTATAAATATCCATTTAAAAGGTATAGTCCACGAGTTAATTTGGGTCCCTAAAGGAATCATAAATGACTTAATACAAAATGATAAGTTAGATAGATCGGTTAATGAGGCACCCAGAATCAAATAGGTACCTAAAAGAAAATCTCATTTCTTGTAGATATATTTACAATCACAAGCTAGGAGCAAGAGATAAATTACCTTGATAGTGGATGTTCAAGACATATGATCGGAGATCCAACTCAATTCTCTAAGCTTATTAGCAAAAACGAAAGGTTTGTCACATTCGGAGACAACAATGGAGGTAAAATCATTGGCAAAGAAACCATATGTAACAAATCAAATCTCTTGATTGAATATGTGTTATTAGTAGATGGTTTAAAACATAATCTTCTAAGCATTAGTCAATTGTGTGATAAAGAATATATCATAAGATTTGAATATAATGCTTGCATTGTTGAAAGACCACACAAAAATACATCTATGATTGCCTTAAAATATAATAATGTGTATACTATTGATATTGACGATCTTTGTAATGAAATATGTTTTTCGGCTTTAAGCGATGATACATGGCTTTGGTATAGGAGGTTAGGTTATACTAGCAAGAAACTAATCTATCAAATTTCTTCTAGAGAACTTGTAAGAGGAATCCCTAGCATCAAGTTTGTCAAAGACAAAGTGTGTGATGCATGTCAACTAGGAAAGCAAATAAAAGGTAGTTTCAAGTCAAAGAATCAAATAAGCACCTCTAGACCATTGTAATTGATCAATATGGATTTATTTGGACCAATTGATGCACGAGGTAGCAAATACGCCTTTGTATTGTTGATGATTATAGTAGATATACTTGGACATACTTTTTGGCATACAAAGTGATTGTTTTAAGTATTTTTCAAAATTTTGTAAACTTGTTCAAAATGAAAAAGGCTTTATGATTGCATATATACGTAGTGATGACGGTAGTGAGTTTCAAAATTGTGATTTCCAAAACTTTTGTGAATCAAATAGGTACAATCATAATTTCTCTTCTCCAAGAAATCTACAACAAAATGGAGTAGAGAAAAAAATAGGAGCTTACAAGAAATGGCAAGAACCATGTTAAACGAGTATAGCCTACCCAAATATTTTTGGGCCGAAGCCATTAACACGACATGCTATGTCATAAATAGGGTTCTAGTAAGACCATTACTTTCCAAAACTCCTTATGAATTATGAAATAACAAAAAACCCAATGTTTCGTATTTTAAAATTTTCAGTTGTAAATGTTTTGTTTTAAACGAAAAATATGCCTTAGGAAAATTTAATACAAAATCTGATAAAGGTATTTTTCTTGGATATTCTTATACTTATAAAGCATTTCGTGTGTTTAATAAAAGAACTTTAGTCATAGAAGAATCTATTAATGTTGTTTTCAATGAGGTTTCCAAATTTAAGAAAAATAATTTTGATGATGATTTTGATTTTAATGCTTTAAATTTGAATGAAACCTCTCCTCCCACTAGCAACTTGGATGTATTTTCTTCCAAAGAATCCTTACCTCTAAGGATTGGAAGTATATAGATGTTTACTCCTATGGCTAGACTTTATTTCCGAAGAAGTTTATGTTGAACAACCTCCCGGATTTGAGAATGCTAACTTTTCGAATCATTGTTTAAGTTAACTAAGGCTTTCGATGGATTAAAATAAGCCCTTAGGGCTTGGTATGAGAAGCTTAGTTCTTTTCTTATTCAAAATAATTTTATGAAATGCAAGGTCGATACTACATTGTTTATTAAATATTTTAAAAATAATTATCTCATTGTCCAAATTTATGTTGATGATATCATTTTCGGTTCTTTAAGTGAATCTTTGTGTGAATCGTTTGGCAAAAGTATGAGTCAAGAATTTGAAATGAACTTAACGTGTGAATTAACTTTTTTCTTAGGATTGCAAATTAGACAACTAAGTGATGGAATTTTTATTACTCAGACTAAATATGCTTTAGATCTATTGAAATGATTTAATATGGATAGTGCTAAAGCTATTAATACACCAATGAGCACTTATACAAAACTAGATATGGACACTAATGGAGAATGTTTTGATCAAAAGACTTATTGGGGTATAATAGATAGTTCATTATACCTCACACCAATGAGCACCCGATATCATGCTTAGTATTGGACTATACGCTAGATTTCAATCTAATCCCAAGTAATCTCACTTAAAAGCTGTTAAAAGGATTTTTAGATATCTAAAAGAACTCCTAGTCTAGGACTATGGTATCCAAATTAAAAAAACTTTGAGTTACTTGCTTATGTCGATGCTGATTTTGCTGGCTATCAAATAGATAGAAAAAGCACATCAGGAACATGCCAACTCTTAGGTCATGCACTTGTCTCTTAGTCTTCCAAGAAACAAAACTCGATTGCATTATCTACAACCGAAGCTGAGTATATAGCAACAAGTGCATGTTCTGCACAAGTTATCTGGATGAAAAACACTTTAGAAGATTATGAAATTCACTTGAAAAATATACCTATAAAATATGATAACACTAGTGCAATATGTTTAACAAAAAATCTCATTCAACACTCTAGAACTAAACATATTGATATTAGACATCATTTTATAAAAGATTATGTTAATAATCATGACATATCTTTAGAATTTATTAATATAAAATATTAATTAGTTGATATTTTTATAAAACTTTTAAATGAGGAATAATTTGATTTTATTAGAAGAGAATTGGGCATGTTAAATCTTCCAAATGCATGAATTCTTTTATACATTTTTTGGATTTCTCATTTTTCCATAACTTGAATTTTCCTTTTAAATCGATATCGTTTTCTATGAATCCTTCCTCTTGCTATTTACAAAAGAAAAGACTCGATTCATGAACTTTTGGTATTCACAACTTGATTCCTTATTTTTTATGTGATGATCATGAGTCCTTCCTCCTTCTATTTGCAAAGGAAGGGCCTTGATTCATAGATCTTTAGATTAATGACTTATTTTTTATACGATAATCAATTCCTATGAATCCTGCTTCCTTCTACTTACAAGAAAAGAGATTTGGTATACACATTTTAAACTTTTTGATGAATCCTTTCTCTTTGCTACGGTAGAAGCTTGATTCAATGAAACTTATTTTTCATGGATTTGGTTCTTCTTTTGATGAATGAATTCCTCCCTGCTTCTTCTTCCTCTTTTTTTATTTTTTATTTTTTTGACAAAAGGAAGAAAGAAATTTTCACATCTAAAGCAATAATGCTAGCTTGCCAATTTCAAAAAGCAAAAAGAGTTATCTTGCAAAGTTTTTGGTTAACTTCTCATTTCATAAATTTGCTATCTTGCATAAGTTAGTGTAAAACTTACTTGAAATACTTGCATAAATTGTTGAATGATTCTCTTTTTATGAATGACAAAGGGGGAGAAATGATAACTGAATGGTATCATGACCAAAATGTTGATTTAATTTTGGTATCATGCATGAAGTGATAAATGCTTAAAATTTTAATGTCTTAGCATCATGTATATTATGTCCAAAATGATATTAATTTTGGTATCACGAATACTTTAGTATCATGTGTGTTATGCCCAAAGTGATATTGATTTATTTTTGGTATCATTCAAGAAGTGAGGATTAAATGTAATGTTTTGAAATTATGCATGTTTTAATTTGAATCTATAATGATGCACAACATATGAAATTTTGATATGATATATTGCATTTGATCACTATGATCGAAAGTGTTTAACTTGAATTCAAAGGTTGTGATTCCTTTTGAATTCAAGTTTGCCTTATCTCAATATGATATATAGATAGGGGGAGTTAAGGTTAACTCCGTCATCAATTGGTTATCATCATAAAAAAAGTGGGAGATTGTTAAATCTCGAATTTTGATGATAAAATCAATTGATAAATTATTGATCTAATTCATATGTTGAGAAGAGTGTTGCAGGATTAACTACGATAATGAATAAGGCATAAAGCATATGTTGGGCCGGAGACAAAGATCGGACGATATGTCGAAGATTCAGACGATGTGCCAAAAGCTCATCGAGAGTTCATCGGGAGCTCGCCGAGAGTTTGTCAGGAGTTCACTGAGAGTTCATCGGGAGTTCGCCAAGAATTCGTCGGGAGTTTGCCAAAAGTTTGCCGAGAGTTCACCGGAAGTTCGTCGAGATTTCGCTGGAAGAACAATTGACTTATCGGACAAAGATTTCTTAGTTAATACCTTAATTATCGTAGTTACAACTTAGATTAAGTTAGGATTGGGAGGTAATCCCACTAACTCAGTTAAGGGCCAATTAGGCCCGATCAGGGCTAGTTTGGGCCGGACTGATGGCCCAAATAGTGACTTGGAGCCTAGTCAGGCGGTGGAACCGCTTAAGGCTCAGCCTCCCAAGTGGTCTGGGCGGTGGTACTATCGATAGTTAATGCTCTCAAGCGATGGTACCGTCAGAGCCCAGTCTTCGAGGCTTTGTCAAGAGATAGTATCGCCCAATGTCAGAGTGTCAGGCGATAGTATCGCCTAGTAATGATGATGATACTGCCAGTACCTCGGAAATCCAGGATGAGATATTTTTTTGCTATAATTTTAAAGCCATTGGGGCCTATAAATACCCCATTTTTTTTGCATGAAAGTATAACAAAGTGTGAACAAAAATCTTAAAAGTGTTGGGGTGTGAAAGTGTTGTAAAAGTGCTAAGTGTCCTCCTCCCTTTCTAAGTCTTGTGATCATTCAAGTGAGTTATGAGGCTTGTAAGGGTTATCTCCTAAACCCGTAAAAAGGAGAAAGTGTTATAAGAGGATGGTTGGTCTTCGCCTCATTAAAGGAAGATTAGTGGATGCCGGTGACCTTAACGGAGGAGGAATCAGAAGTGGACGTAAGTCACAACGATCGAACCACTATAAATCCGGTGTGTTATTTTCTTTCTGGTTATTTTCATTACTTAGTTGCACTCTGCATTGCACATTTACTTCAAGTCGACATCTTCTCGATATGATTTCTTCGTTACGTTTTTATCAACTCAGAAAGATTTGGAATCACAACCGTCATTTTTATCGCTTTACTAATTCATTCAAGTGACGTTTGTAGGAGAAGGGAAGAGGAAGCCTCTATGGGCTGAGTAACGCTAGCCATTCACCGTAGAACATCTATGATGATTTCAAATGAACCTTTTATCATAGCAAATTTGAGGTAACAAATTATTTATCTTGCGTCCTTGTTTTGCCTTTAATCTCCTTTTTTTTTTTTTTTTAAGCTCATATTTTTTTGTTGGAATTTAATTTATTGCAAGTGTCTATGCTTGATAGAAGAGAATAAAGAGGACTATCATCAGTGGTAGTTATGGAGATTTGCACAACAACAACAATAAAACCATATTATTAATATTTTTAGATTTAAAGAGATGAGCAAAAATCAAATGTTGCTCAGGGTCATAATCTCTGGTGCCTCCTTTTTTTGGCCCCTCTTGTGCATAACACTGGTTGTGACTAATAACTATCCAATTTTGTTGATTTATCTTCATTCCTACCTTGAACCGTAATGAGCACAGAATTCTGGCTAGTCCTTATTTATATAAGTAGTTTAGTCGTACGTGCACATGTTATTAACGTGATATTGCAGTTGGGTGGGAAGCGAGTTGGGATTGTTGGGTTGGGCAGCATTGGCTCTGCCATTGCGATCCTTATAAATTCAATTTTAGTCTTGTTTATTTTTAACGTGGGATTAATCAGGATGTTACAAGATGTTTATAAGTTGATGTGATATGAATCTTGATTTATACGATGAAGTGAGCTCAAACCTATAAAGTGATTTGTCAAGTAGTTTTGAGGAATCAATAATAGACATGAACATCGACTTATTCGACACTAACTAACGTGAACGATGACGATTGCGAACAGACATGAACATCGACTTGCCATGTGGATCTTAGCATAAACAATATTATATACGGAGCTAATTGGTGAGTAAAACATGTAGTGGAAGTGGTATACGAAAGGTGTAAAATTAAAAGAAAAAGAATATTATATATGGAGATAATTTTATTATGCAAAAAAAAGAAACACTCTTCTGCATTACCAGTAATACGCAGCAGTTGTGACTGCCTGACATCACTTCTCAGGTACTTAATCAACGGTCGGATCCCCTCCTACGCGCTTCGCATCCGTGGTGGGGGCTTCTCGGACATCGCGCCACGCGCCTCGAGGCCTTCCGCCTTCGGAATCATCGAACGGATGACGAATCCAACCGAATCATAATATTTATTACTGTAATATATTTAGAGGATTTTACACGCATATCCTTTCATAGCATTTTTTGGCTCATCTAAATTATAGTATTACGCATATGTCCCTCTAAATGTTATTTTTAAGAATAATAAAGCTTTAAATATATTTTATGTTCTTTATTATTTTCACCAAATATTATTTTCGAGCTTGGTGGGTACGATACACGCTACACTTCAATTCAAGGAGTAAGTAGAAACTCATAGCTTTTATTAGAAACCGTGCGACGTATATTTGTAATGTGCCATGCGAACACTTCACGGAGGAGGATCGCCATCGATTCCGATACCCCCAATTGGTTTTCGCCTACTTCTTGTCTTTGGTTCGTTCTAATGTGATCTTCTCCGACTTGAGGAAATTAAATCCTCTCCCATCTCCGTCTCCGAGACCCTGTGCTGCTGGATCAAACACGAAACCTTGATGTTCGTTCGATTTGGTCTGCTACGCGCCCAAATTACTCCTTCCGACCCCCGTCCGTCGCTTCGTTTCGGATTTCCTTGTTCTTTCCCCTTTTGTGAATTCTCCTCGATTTTGAGCACTGCAAGAGTTTTAAGGTACGAAAGGCGTTAACTTTATGTGATCTTGGTCCACTTCTTCAATCGTGCTGGTCTTCCAGTGTTTCTTTTCCTGGGAATTTTGCTGTTTAGGTTCTTCGTAATTGTGAAGCTCATTCGCTGCTCGATATGCTTTCTTTAGTCGTCGTTTTTTGGATGATTACTACGTGTGTTTCTAGTGTGGTTCTTGTTTTTTCTCTAGGCATATATCTAAATAGAAGAAGGCTATTGGACTAATGGGGGAGTCGGATGGAAGGGACTCGAAGAGAACTGTCGAGCTCTTTGGTTGTGCGATTACCACAGCTTCTAAGCCGAAATCGGACAATTTAGTGCTTCCCTCTTGGTCGATTTCTCAGAATGACTTCATGAAGAGGAAAAAGTTGATTCCCTGAATCCCAATTCACTATTATTCGATAATTATATGAAGAAAGAAGATTCTTTGGACGTGACCAACTACGAAGAGGGTCCTTTCGTTCAAACCATTTCGACAGAAGGCAGCTCTCTAGACGGCAATGTTTCAACAAAAGATGGCTCTTTGAAAGGCAAAAGTTCTTGTGGTTTTTTTTTTTCCAATTTCTGCAACGAGAAGAATTTGGACAATGGTGGTGATAGCGCTGATGTGGATAAAGTTGATACCTGCAAATCAAATTTGATATTGTGTAGCTCTACTGCAAAAAGAGATTTTCCTTCAGAGCACAGAACCAAAGAAATTAATATAGATTGTTTCAGGATTTTGAAGAAAGAAATTTCCTTCGGTGTCACAAGGGGTTCTACTTCTACCAATTCTGACAAGACCTATGAAAGGAAGGTTGATCATGGCATGATCGCGGAGGATAATGCTGATTCCTTACCATCATGTATTGCTTCTGTGGAGAGGATTGAATCCTTAGAGGCCACCACTGTTGAAGTTTGTCTGGACCATGCTACCAATTACAAGCAACAAGACATGTTTGGAAAACAAGGATTGCACTGAACCTGCCAATTCCACTTTCAGAAAAGTGGCCATTCCTCGATCGTCAATATATCATGGAGTCACTAGGTGAGCTAAAGATAGTCTTTTCAAGGTTTTATGATAATGAGTTATTAGTCAGAAAAGGGAATATGTCGGGATTTAGTTATTTGAATTATCTTTTCATCCAGTGTGTTTTTTTTGGGTCCGATGATCACTTGACTTGCGATAATAGATGATGGCAGCAATATAATTTTTTTAGTGTTTATGGAGTACAACACTTTCTGTTTGTGTAATGGATATTATTCGTAAAATGTATAACATTAAAAGACATTTCAGGCACAGATGGAGTGGGAAATATGAAGCTCATTTGTGGGATAACACTTGTAGATTAGAAGGTCGGAGGTGTAAAGGAAAGCAAGGTAGATGTCACTTTTTCATTTGTCTTCTAATAGAGGCGCTTTTTTGTTTCTGTTTACTAATATTTCTGATTTCATTAACCTTGTCTATCTAAATGTCATGAAATATATAGTTCAGTGAAAGGCAAAGGACATCCAAGTCACAGAACTGCAGAAGTGCCTAGTCCTTTGTGAAATTTCAAGCACTCATCTTGCTTGCTGTGCTTTTATATGATCTTTTCCACTCATGTTTCTGGATTTTAATTTTTTATTTATCTTTTCACGAAAAGGCTATGTCTGAAACACATGTGAGGGTGGCATGTTATTAGTTGTGTGCTGACTAGACTTTGCGCAGTCAGATGATGATCCAAGAAATACCTGATTTAGGGCGATCGAGTTGGAACAAAAGGTAACCCTTTTTTTGGGAATATCCTAAAGACCTGAATCTTATCATATGTAAATATACATGGAGTCCAAGTTTCAATTTCTTGGGTTTTAAGACTAGTCTCCCTGAGCTTATCACTATTTGAACCTTCACTGTATCGTCATCTTATATAAACATCCTCATATATTCAAATTTTGCATTGTGTGGATCTTAAGGCTGGTGGAATATGCTTTTGCAACACATCACATGTGTAATCGTCTATGGTAAACACAATAAAGTCATCAATGCAGTTTATTTTTACCAAACTTTTCTCAAAATCATAATATGATCATCTTAGATGAATTAATGGATAATTTTGAGGATCCAATATCAAGCCTTGATGGACGTGTAGTGTTGCTAGAAAAGATAGAAAAGGAAACATTTACATTCTTAAATAATTTTGTTATCCTATAATTGGTAAGAGTTAAAATTGTTTAAGGTGTCATGAATACATCCAACAAGCTACATATTTGTACCAGTTAGAAGAGGATTTGATTACTATTAATGATGCAAGGAAAGACAGGGGCAAACTGAAGATTAAATTTATCAGAAACAACAGAATGAGAGTTGACTCAGCTTGATTAATGATGCACCATCAGCAGATCTTGATGGCCAAAAATATAATGTAGCAAAATTTTCTCATCTCCTTGTTGTCACCGCTGAAAATGGACATCACTCATACATGTCACTTAACCTAATTCATGAAACATGGCAATGTAACTGTATTGAGTTATTCTTCAGAAGGTTTCTTTTATAAAGAAATGATCAACTTCTGAAAAAGAATCTGCTGGGAGTCTGAGCTGGTGAATTTAGGTTGATGAATATTTAAATGACCTCGAACGCAGACATATGTCTTAATCACTAATTGCTAAAGCTCAGCAACTTATAATTTTTGGTCTTATTTCTTGGTAGTTAGATAAACCTGCCATAACAATAAGTGCTTTGGTTTTTTGCATGCTCTCTCTCTCTCTCTCCAAAATTGAGGATCCTTCATTAGATTGTAAACTTTATTAAGACAAAAGAAACCTAATAACTAATTTCTATACAATGGGCAATTGTGAATATTACAAACTATGATAGGTCTCTCTTTTTCTCAATTTAAATCAGTTTTCTTCTTGTTTCATTTATTCATCTTGAGACTAAGTAGTTCTGGTTTTTGGTGCTTTGGCTGCAATGCTGCTTCAGTTTACTTGGGTAGGTTGTACTAATCTAAATATTGTTCCAATTTCAATTTTGAATATGTGTGATAAGCATCTGGTCTGACTAATATTCAACATTAATCTCATTTAGGAAGTTATGACTCAGGAAAAAGCTGCAAGAGCCTATGATATAGCACCTCTTAAATACTGGGGTATTGGTACTAAATTGAATTTCCAGGTGAGTTTTGTTTTATAACTGTACTAAACTATTTATCTTTTTCTTTTTGATGAGTAGAATTCCAACTGCAAAATAATATAATATCTATGAATTCTCCTGATGCCTTTTTTGCTGGTTTGAAAATTTTGTGACTGGGTGTTCACAGGTTTGCAACTATGAGAAAGAACTGGAGGATATCAAGAACATGACTCGTGAAGAATGCGTCACTTATGTGAGAAGGTACACTATAACAAGGTTAGTAATTCCTTTGTTCTAAAACTAGTTGTTGCTAAATTCATTTTGGATTTAATCTGGCAGGAGGAGCAGTTGTTTTTCCAGAGGAGTTTCTGTTTATAGAGGAGTGACAAGGTTGCCTCTCATTTATTCCCCATTTTCTTTGTATAAATTACTTATGTCGCTTACATACTAGTGGAGAGGTCTTTGAAAATTTTGTGAATGGTAGAAGGCAGTAAGATGGGAGATGGCAAGCTCAAATAGGCCGAGTTGCTGGTAACAAAGATTTCTATCTAGGAACCTTCAGTAAGTTCTCAACTTTTTACATAAATCACAGGAAAATTTTCAAAAACAATACTACCTAAAGTAACAACTTTTGTGGGTGTTCTCCTGAGGCAGGAACCGAGGAAGAAGCAGCAGAAGCCTATGATATTGCTGCTATCAAGCTATGTGACACGAATGCAGTGACCAATTTTCACATCAGCAACTACTGTGAGAAAGGCCTTGGACAACTAGAAGATGAAGGGAGGGATCCTGGTGGCATCTCCCCTTCTCAACTGAAGCTGTAGCCATATTGTTGGAACAGATGAAGAACTTTAGCAGATGCAGAGGCCTTTTCCATTATCCATGAATGTTTGGCCGGTAATTGTGTTTTTTGTTGAGCTTCCTTCAATTGAAATGAGAAATTTCTTATGTAACTAAAACAAACAACATTCTCTGGTCACTGGAATTAATTTGAATGCCACCAGAAGGAGACCAACTCACAGGATTTCATTTGTTGTATTTGTTTGTAGTGTCCAACGACGTATAAATATGCACAGAAGTAGCATTTACAAGCAAAACAAAGAGGCAGCAGTTCAATAATATATGCTGGATGTTGTCATTACTAATAGGTGCAAATGTTAGGATGGCTTTCCAAATGATATGTTAATTTCTACATATTATAATTACTTTCTTAATATTCAGCATAAATAGAAGTAATTATATCCAACAACATGTAAAATTATTAATTAAATCTATATATTTGATTAATAATTCCTGATGCTATATGTTTTTATATCATATTATGAATATAAATTTATATTTATGTGTTATATTATTTTTATTCTCTGCCTATAACCACTTATTATAATTTTCCAATACATATTAGAATATATATATATATATATATATACATATATATATATATATATATATATATATATATATACATATATATACATATATATATATTTGTATATATATATATATATATACAAAATCAGATAAACATTATATATATAATTAGATAAACATCTAATTTTGTAATTTAATCACTGGAATCAATCCAAGTTTCTTATTTAATCACTAACTTATTTGTTTAATCTTTAGTATGATAAGGGAAAGCATTTATTGATCAAATGAACATTCATCAATCAAAAAATTTGTGAATAGGATCTGTTGTTCCTTAACAAATAAAGACAGGTTTATAGAGACTAGACAAGCAGCAATTTGTCCTCAACACGTGATGTTTAAATGTATGATTGCATAGGTCGTCAAAAGCTGAGCTCTTCTCTGATTTCCACCAGGCCTAATTACCCACATGAAAAGAATCCAAATCTTATACCTAACGGGAGTTATAATTTGGTATCAGAAGCGTATATATCCATCTTGTGTTTTAATTATATCTTTTAGAAAGATGGTCAATAATTTTATGGATTGTGATCATGATGTTCTTGTTGCATTGTCCCCATCCGTAGCGAAGTATATGACTATTTATTCTCACGTCATGATGATAACTCACTTTCAGCAAGTCTCATGCAGCCAAATTAAACAGACACACTGTTCATAAATGCTTCATTCATAGTGTCGAGATTTTAAGTCAAACGATGTGTTTGAATTAAGCTAATCAAGAATAAATTTCATGATATTAGAAACTTTGTGTGTGTGTGTGTGTGTGTGTGTGTGGGGATATATATACAAAAAAAAAAAATCATTAAATTATAGATAATTTTTTTTATTTCATTATTATTATTATTATTATTATTATTATTATTATTATTAGTATTATTATTATTATTATTATTATTATTATTATTATTATTATTATTATTATTATTATTATATTCAAAGCCATCATAATGGAGGAAGCAATGCGAAGGGTGGGTGTAATGAACACTGCTTCCTAGTATACTACTCGTTTGGAAACAACAACGAAGTCCCCCGTCAATCATCTCGTCACATGGATCATGGCCCCAAGCTTTGCCCCATTCGCCGAACTCGGTGAAGAACTCGAAGAACCTTCAACAGTCTGCACCGATAAATAGCCTTCCACAACCACTCCACTGCATCTTCCACGCCTGAGGAAGCAGTCCCGGTTTCATCTTCCTGATGTCAAAGCTTCAACGCCAGAGCCAGCACTGGGCACGCACGACTCCCAAAGGCCGCGGCAGGAGGGCCGCTCTCGCGCCGAAGCTGCTCGACGCATGGCCGCAGCGGCTTTTGGCTGGCTTCAGGAGGATCCTCACGGGTCTCTTCTCTCCTCCTCACAGGCCACGAACTGCTTCGCTTCAACGCGCTCCCGCAGTCCCTGATGAGCCCAAGAGATCATGCAGCTCGTATCTCTATCCGCTGAACGCGCACTATGAGGAGGCCATCACGGACTGCATCGAGTTCTTTAACAGGTCGTCTCAAGACACGAGAGTGATTGGCCAAAGCTGTGACGATCTCGTTTAAGATCGATCTCGTTGCGCGAGTTGGTGTACATAGATAAGCGTCACTGTATCTTCGTAGCTGTGTTATCTGCACACGCCGATGCCAACAGTAATTATTGTCGTGGAGGTAAGCGAACATTGAGATCCTTTGGGGGATGTTTTTGCTGGAATTTTCATTAAACATATGATAATTACATTTGAATATAATTTTTTTATAAAAAATATGCATAGGAGATTTTATTTTTCATCTCATTGACTTTAAGGATATTTACTATTTATGATCATCTCTTTACTTTCTTAAACATTTTAGCGGACAGTGATTCAGATTCAAAGATCAACTATCAAATCCAGTCGTAACACAAAAATCTCTGATACTTACTAGTATACCAAACCATTTATGAAAGATAAATATTTTCATATTCATTAATATTTAATTAAGTTTTTGGGATCGGATTCTTATCCTCGTCACTTTACTCTATAAAAAGAAAAAGGACTATTACTTTTCTCTCTCTCTCTCTCTCTAAACATGGGTCATTTAATAGATGAATGCATCATCTCCCAATTATTATACAAGAAAAAGACGTCAAATAAATGAATTAAAAGCCACTACGCACAATCTGAAACATGCTTTTATGCTGATTCAAAGCAACCCGATTAGGTTAGCCATATGAAAAGCCTATGAACCTCAAACATTACCATCAATCACCACCATGTCACTTTTGTGGTCTGCCATCCAAAACGTGCTGTCTAATTATCCTGCAATCAGAAAAAAATAAATAAAATAATATAGCTTCTAAATACCGTCTTTTAGCGGAGTTAATAAGAAAGTTTATATGGTATGTATAAGCAAAGGCAAAGAGAGAATACCGGTGAGACATATACAACAAGTATAGATTGACTCATCGTACAGTATATTCATTATTTATAATAAATAAGAGAAAAAACAAACAAAAAAGAGGCTGACCGTTTCACAAAACAAACGGAGAGATAGGTGGCTAAACCAACAAATCAACATTTGATTCCGTCTAATCCGTGAGTGGTTCTTTTACCCGGCCAAGAGGGATAACATGTTGCGAAAAATAAATGATTAAGATGGTTTTTTTTAATCAAATCAAAGGGATATTGTGTGCATGTGACGAGTCACGTGACTGAAGCGGTGACGGAGCGCGTCCCTGACCACACGAGGTGCCGAGGCTGCAGACTACAATAGAGTCGTTTGTAATCGCGGTCCGGCAAGCAGTTAAAAGGCATCAAGGCCGATCTCTCCGAGGCCGATTTGGATCTTCCCCGTCCTGTGAACTAACCAACGAACCGAAGAAGCCACGGTCACGATCTCTTGCCACGGACCCACAAAACGGCGTTTTCCATACACTGGGCCCCTCCGTATGAATACGTCGCCAACCCAACTCTTACTTTTTCTGCCCGTCCGCGTTCCAACCCCCTTTCCCTCCCGACGCACGCGAAGCTTCGTTGTTCGCCTTCCTCTTCGGTCTAACCTGCGGTGCGTCCTTCTTCCTCCTCCCCCTCCCTACGCACGCGAAGCTTCGTTGTTCGCCCTCCTCTTCGGTCTAACCCGCGGTGCGTCCTTCTTCCTCCTCCCCCTCCCAACGCACGCCACGATTCGATCGTCGCCCTCGTCCTTTGTCCAAGCAGCGGTACCGCGGCTTAGGCTCGGCGGTCAACCCACCCCCTTGGGATCGCGGAATCCTGCAGCCCCCCAACCGAATCGGAGCTGGACGCTTCCCGATATCATCTTAGCGGCGATGTCGTTCTCCGACTCCGATTTGTCGTCGCAGGGCGGGGACTACAAGAACTTCCGCCATGTCACCCGAGACCGTACGTCCTTTCCAAACTTTTTCCGATTGTTGTGTTGTGTTGTGGTGACGGGCAATTGCTTAGGTTGTTTGTTCTTTCTGTGTTTGATGGGCATGCTTTCTTGTTATTGTTTGATTTGCGTGAGATATTTTGATTAGAAATGGAGAAGTTGCTAATAAAACACTCGGTGCCTTCTTTTATCGTACGTGAGCCGGTGTCAGTCGGTCATCTTAGGTTTTCTAAATAAGTTGGGATGTTAGAGTTTGTGAGCAGGTTTGACCCTTTCCTATCGTTTTATATCTTTATTTGAAATTGAGATGTGAAGTTATCACAATTGTCTCCGTCGACGTTCACAGGATTCGTAACTTTTTTCGACTGTTTGATTGATGCACACGTCTCCTGCCAATGCAGGGAGGATCTATGTATTTAGTTTTATCCCTGCAAGCAAAGGTTGTTTCTTATGAATACTTTGATTTCTAGGATAAATATAAGGTGCAAGCTTGACAAAGCTACATGTTGAAGTTGCAGAAATAGTAAATTTTTGTCATTTGATGATAAATTGGTCCAAGAGCGTGACAGATCGTATGAGGAGGATTATGAAATGAGCTCAGCTCAAGTTTGTATTAAATGTTTAAATAAAGAAAGGTGATGCAAGTATTGGCTGTCAATATTAAGCTTAGGACAATGCTTTATTAGCTGCCCTTATAGTACAAAGGTAATCAAGGGTAGGAAGCCTGTTGAGTAATATTTTAGCCTTCGGAGTTTCTCCTAGCCCTTGCAGCACCCTAGGGTTGCACAGGCTACGCATGGGCCCACAGAAGGAGTCATCCTTAAGTTTCAGTAGCCATTATATGCCAGGTAAGACTAAACCAAGAAAAGGGAGGGTGAAAGGATCATAAAAAAACCCAGATCTCTTGTCCTTTGTATGGGGAGGAAAATAACCTTTTGTTCAGATTGAAAGCATGAATCAGGAAATAGACAGAGCAAATTCCTCATGTCAAAGCAGAGGCTACAGGTTGGTGGATGGTAAGATGAGCTCAATCTCAGTTTATCTCCCTGCAACACAGACAACACAATTCACAAATTATTTATGAATACTTTGTTTCTGCTTGAAATGATATTTTCTAAGCATTCCATAAAGCTTAAACACATTTTCACATAACAATTCACCAATGATTGTGGTTGTGCTGTGTATGGAATAATATGTGCAAGATCAATATTAAGATTACGATCAACTAAGAATGATATATTTGGTATTGAAAGATCGACCAGATCAAATTTGCAGGTCTAGGTTCGCTAGACAAAATATCTAAAAATTTATGAAAAGTAAAATTTTTACATGATAAAATAGTTACCTTCATATTTTATAAAATATCTAATATTTTTGTAAATCATATGAATTTAAGAAATAATCTAATATAAAAGAACCATATATAAGATGACGATTAAAAGTAACAGAGTTTTGTTACTAATAAAATAACTTATTCATTCATTGAAACAATAAATATCATTGTAAAGATATTATTATAGTAAATAATGTATGTGATTTAAAAAAACCTAAAATATGTTGAAATAGTGAGGAGCCCCTCCATGACCCTAGTGCTTCTTTAATCACCATGCATAGCGAGCGTAATGTAATACAAAAGCAAATAAAAAGAAACTTCATTAAAGAGAGCTTTCCTTTCATTGACATCAAATCTGGTTCCCATAATATCTCCCTTCTCAATGATAACATTCCTGTTCTTTTAGAGGTTAGACTGTCCTTTCCTTTCCACTCCTTGTCCCTTCTCTGTGACTGTAGTCAATCTTTATCTTTTTGTATATTATTCATCTTAATTTCTCTATTTTCCTTGCCCTGCTCCTTCCCTTGTTTTTTCCTTCTTTTGTGATTGTCAAATCGGCAAAAATTGACCAATCTCAAATAAATTAAGCTAAATCTATTATGGCAAAAAAAGGTCAAATAAAGTTGTCTTGTAAGATGTTGATATGGATTGGATGTGTCGTACCAGAATCAATCTACATTGTTAGTTAAGTATGAGACATAGCAAGACAATACCTCTTTTTGCCCAGTCAATTAACAACCACTTGAATTATTGATTCTGATAAAGAAAGTTCAATCCTCTAATTAATTGAAATGTTGCTATGTAAACTGTAAGAAATTAGAATTGGTTCTAGGAACTAGGAACCCTAGAAGTAGCACATTTTCAGATTTTTTCCAATGACCAATATCACATTGTTCCACCCAATTATTCTGGGGAAATTTTCTTTTACCAAAATTTCAATTCTTCTTACAAACCTTGCCAAGTGAGTCCCATGCTTCATAGTGTTATAGAAAGCTGAATGACGAGTTTTAGGAAATGCATGTAAGCCCATGAAAAATTCTCTTTTAAGTGACATGGTCCCCAAAATAATTCTATCTTTATCCAAACAAGATTCATATTCTCCATCTGGTCGACAGCCAACTTGTTTTTGATCTTTTATCTGCTAATAGTAAAGGTTTTTATCCAATTCTTGATTCTGTCAATGAGAGATGGGGGAGTAGGACTTTATATGACAGCAAAATCTTCTTGAACATATGACATAGCATTTGCAGTAATTTATTTATGCCCTTTCATATGTTGAATAATATAGTTGTATCGTATTTTTATAATGAGCCAACTTTGTTGTGCTAGACTTGCAATTCTTTTATGTAATAGAACCTTTAAGCTTTTTTGATATGGACAAATGGTAATCTTTTCTCCTTAAAAAGTAAGGCCAAAGTTCAGTGTATTACTTGATTCTGATACGATATACCTGATCTTTATTAACATCACTCTTGATCATATGGTTGGAAATTAAAGAGAAGCAACTAGAGTTTATCCTGATTATGTTGGATTTAGCAAATTTAACCAATTTTACTGTCTAAAGAGAAGAATAACAAGAGGGAGGAGAAGAAAAAAGCCAAGAAGAATAATAATAAAATTTTTTTGGACTTCGTCTGAAAAATAAAGTTGACAGCAATCAAGATTCAATTGATGCAGCTTGGGTGATCAAGATTCTAATTAATTAATTAGATTATAAGTTCATAGTAGATAATCACAAGTTTGCTGTTTGTGGATTCAAACAGAATTCTACATCCAACTCAAGATGATAAGATATGACCATCTTATCAGGGTTCTTCATTCTGAGGAAAAGGATAGGTCTCCCAAGAGCAAATACTAACAACTATTTCTAAATTCACCAGCTTTATTATGCAATAAATATCCATACATAATATCATAGGTTTGCTTCCATCTATATTTATAGGGCTATTAGTGCTCAAATGGGTTAACTTGGATCTACATAATTCAACAGCATCTTGAAATATTGCTACTGGATGCCTGTGTTTCTCATTAAATACTTCTTCTTGAGGCCATTGTTCATCCATTAGAGCCTTCTGAATCAACACAGCCGCATTGAATGCATCTCAAGGTAATTGAAAGTCCTACGGGTCCAGATCTTCTGAATCTGGCTTGACCTTTGCCTGATTGACTCAGGCTGGGGTTGCATTTGAGTCAGCTATGCTTTGTTAAACATCACGAGAACATTATAACCAATCCAGTTGGTTTAGGCCTGATCATATGATCAAACAATCAATTGGATCAGTTGGTTTGATAAACTAATAAGGGCAATTAGGGGTCCAAATTGGTTAGGACATCATAAGTGTCATTCATTTTAACAACTTATGTGCACGTACAAGAGGCTATATGGTTTCTGAAACCTGATGATCTTTTTCAAATGTTGAATATAGTCAACACCCACAACTTCCTTATCTGCCCACATATGCCACTCAGTTTTGCGGTAAGACGTTACTCATGTTTGAGAGCTTGTCCTTTTTATTTTGTTGGATTTTTGCTAGCTGTATTTCTAAGTTTTCAGTTTAACTTATATTTTTAGTGCTTCATGAATTACATATGTTAACTTGGGGCATGTTTTTAGCCATGTTCCATTTGATATATCATTAATATTTTTCAATTCTCCCTCTTTGTTTTGACTCTTTTAGGTTTATTATGTGAAATGCTTCAATCTACTAGGGCAAAGGACTCGAAATCAACATGGAAGGTACCAAGCAGCATGAATTTCTTTTTACTTAATTCTTTTTTTCCTATATTCATTTTTCATAAAAAGTGTTGGCTTTTCAATGTCCATCAACTTGTTTGGGATATTGACTTTAGATTATTTTTAAGTACTAATATTTTGGAAGTTGGAACAATATATTTAGCTTCTTGGCTTTTCGGTACTTGCTAGAAAGAGAGAGACCTTTGACTCTCTTTCCAATCTACATACTGGGAAGATTTGTCAATATCTGGTTCTTGTGTGTATGTGTGTCTGCACCTTTTGCTTGACTTTTGTGATTGTTGGTGGATATCTAGTTTACAGATCTTCAAACGTTGCTTCTTACAATGGCTATCCTCTTTTGACTTATCCAATTATCATTTTGGATGTCTGGAAGGTACACCAAATTTTGTCTTTTTTATACACATTGTTGTTCACTGATGTGGACAAGAAAATTTCTCTTTGAGCTGAATCTTGAGAAACAACTAGAAAAGATCCTCTTCTACTAAGCTAAATTTAATGTTCATTTATATGGTTACTCAACAAGAAGGTAATAATACAGAGTTTTAACTAGATGTGTGTGTGTGTGTGTGAGAGAGAGAGAGAGAGAGATGTTAGGATTCACCTATTACAGTAAACTGTCTGGAGAGCTCTTCAAGAATTTCGATTTATCAGTTAAGGGAAGAAGCACTTTGTAACTTATAGGCATCTAAGATAAATATTATAATTAAAGTATAAGGATAATCTTTGGACTTCAGTCCTTAGTATTGCAAGACATTCATAACCTGGGTGACTAGATATGAGTCATGGAAACAACCTCTCCATATTCAGGGACAAGGTTGTGCATGTTGACCCTCCCCAGACATTACATTAGGAAGATTTTCTTTGCACTGACCATCCTTGTTGTGTAACCTTCTTGATAACTCGATATAAAGAAAAAATATGGTTTGCAGTCTTGCCTTAACTTTTCATAGTATTAGACTGTTAATCTCCTTGTTTAAGAAAACCAAAGTTGCAGATGAAGGTGAGCATAAGCAGGCTTTCCCACTTCACCTTCTGTGGTACTTTGGTTCATGGATGATCAGCACAGTGCATATTCCATGTTTACTTCCAAGTTTAAGCAATCATTGTAGTGTTTTTTTCTAACAGTTCTGGGGCTTTCATCCTTTTGGTTTCCCTTTTATTCTTGTTGTTACCTCTTGGTTTAATTTGTTCACTCTTGCTTTAAGCTGATCATGAATTCAAGTACTATTTCAGAAGTTTAAGATAACTGTGTCATTATAGTGAGTGTGTTTCTAACGGTATCTTTTGTACGTTCAATTCCATAGCAATGAGATAATTTTATAATTGCTTTGAGTAAATTTGTATAATATGTGAGGCACTTTTGTTGATTTGTTTTTCATGCCACAAAAGCTTCATGAGTTTTCTTGCTCCATTGTACTTCCATACTTGATCAAAACTGTCAGACTTGAAGGGTGTATTTCATTATGACAAATATGAACTTTTGCTTTTGTGCTTGGACTGTGTGTCAGTGATTGAAAGAGACGCTCGGGCGAGGCGAGGCGAGGCCCGAGCGCCTCGCTAATGTCCCATGCGGCGCGCTTCAAACAGGCGCCGCCTGGGCGCTTCGGGCGAGCGCCTGGGTAAACCAAGTGAGACCGAACCAGGATTTTAGGTCTGGTTCGGTCCTGGTTCGGTTGTTAGTTGGTTCAATCGAACCAACTAAACCGATATAACCCTTACCCAACCCTAACCCGTTGCCTCTGCCGCTCCCGATCTCGCTGCTTGTCGCTCCTGCTCCCGCTGCCGATGCTCGTCGCCGTCGCTGCTCGCGCCTCCCGCGAGCCCTCCCGCTGCTCGAGCCTCCCGTGAGCCCTCCCGCTGCGCGCGACTCCCGCGAGCCCTCCCGCTGCTCGCGCCTCCCGCTCCCTTTCTCTTTCCCGCTGCCGCTGCCGCTGCCGTTGCCGCCGCTCGCCGCTGCTTCCTCGTTTCTCCGTCAGGCTCAGTATAGTATACAGTATACTCTTAATATTAAGTTTATTTGAATTTTGAAATGATTAATTTTCAATATTATTAATAGATTAATAATATATTATTTTGATTTTAATGTTGTTAATTTTTATTTTGATGTAAAATTTTATTATTTTGAATTTTGAAACTTTTAGTTAATGTGACATTGTGATTTTGTATATTAGATTTTCTTAATTTAATAGCATATTTTTATTTAAAATTTTAAATAATTATATTTATTAATTATATTATATATTTTTATATTTTAGCGTCTCGCTTCGCTCGGGTGAGCGCCTAGCGCCTCGGGCATTTTTAGACCTTGGCGCCTTTTGGCACTTAGCGCTTTTTAAATCACTGCTGTGTGTTGATCATACTGGTTATAAGAATATGAACAAGGGTTTTGACTGAAGGGTTACTTAAGATTTAAGCTACGATTTAAAAAACCAGTTGGACCAGTATGTACTAACTGATATTTATCGGTCCAATTTGGTTCCATCATGTGGACCAGTTCAGTCAGGTTTGAAATAGGTGTTTCTTATGTTCTTTTTTTAGCAACAGCCGTTGGCTCTTTTAGATAGTGAAATTCTTTTTTTCACTTCAACAGGGACTTCTCTCTCTTTCCGTCACCTCTGATGGCACAACCTCCATCTCCGTCACTGCCAACCGCCTTATTGACCTCATCATGTTGGCACCACTGCCACATTCTCTGTGTTCTCCTTTCCTTCATTTCTTCTTCCTCCTCCTCCTCCTCTACTTATCGTCCTCCTCCTGTTCATCCTCTCTATCCTCCTCCTCCATGTTGTAATCCTCCTCTCTTCTCTTCTCTCTCTTTGGTCCATGCTAACCATTACACTGACATACCAGCATGCTGGCATGTTCCAGACTCATCCTGGTCGGGCTAGGGACTGTGAAACGTTGATTTAAGCCATTTGGGTTTGTCCTGAATTTACTTCAAAGAAAAATCGGGTGATTGCAATTTTGATTTGCATCTCTTGAGAGCCAGGAAGTTCGACTATGTAAATTTTCTTCTTTTCCTGATTTTGACCTGGAGCGAATTCTTTTCTACCCCTCTAAAAGCTGCCAGATGCTCTTTGTTTTAAGGTCCAGTACCTTAACAGTCTCTGGTTTGTCTACTTTCTCTGGATTGTTGAATGCTCTTGGATCTTAGTTTTCTGCTTTTTATTAAATAGGCATTTTGGTAGCAAAGTGAACAAGCCTTGGTACAAGTTCTTTCCTTTCTAGGTGTGATATGGTTCTGTCTGCCTGTCCTTGAAGTCCTACTGCTGTTTAGAAATATTTAAGGCCAGAACCTAATTAATAGGTACTTCTTGTAACCTGGACTGAAATTCATGATGAAATTATATACTATTCAAATATTCATCTGTGGAGCTGGGGCCTTCAGTGTGTTTATGAGTGAGTGCTCAAGGCATGATATAGTTATCTCTGCCTGTTCTTGAATTCATACTGCTGTTTAGATATATTTAGGGTTGGAATCTGATTAATTCGTACTTCTTGTAACCTGGGTTGAAATTTATTGCATTAACAAGTACTAATTTTAGAGATTCATGATGAAATTATACACTATTTAGTTGTAGAGCTGGGGTCTTCAGTGGATTTTCGTGTAAGTGGAAGTTCTGATCTAACATCATCCACTGCTGGCTACCTTCCTATGTCCTCCTATTCGTGAGAAAAATCACTTTTCTTACTTTAAAAAAAGTCCCTATTGGACACCGTATATATATTCATCATTATTTGTATGGACGGATACTTTAGAGAACTCAAGGATGTCTTTTCTAGATCAATATAGGCTGAGGTGAGCATTTAAAATTGCTAGTATTTGTATATTCTTTATGAAGTCATCTTTGTAATTGATGACACAAATACAAGAGAAACATTTTTTACAATTTTTTCTACTAAAATATCTAAAATTATGAAATCCATTATGCATAAAAAGCTTTTCAGGCAAATAATGAAAAATGTCAATTTGGTGCTAGAATTTTCATCATTTATTAATAACTTATAAAATTTAGTTGTTTTTTAAAATTTCTTGTAGGTACTTATTATGGACAAAATTACCGTTAAAGTAATTTCACACTCTTGCAAGATGGCAGACATTACAGAGGAAGGAGTTTCTTGTAAGTTTATAGCATGCATTTCTTTTTAAAAATATGATTCTCATTCTTGTTCATGTATTTAAAATCATATTTGTATAATAGCTTAGGTGACTTCAAAGAAATGGTCCTATCTTGAAGCCCAACTGTTAGCCAAGTCTACAAGCTTGAGAAGAAAATAACATTTTTAAGTTATATCATGCAAATGCTTTGAGATTTTCCTCTTAAATTTTAGAAAATTAAAATTTTAACTTAAATTGGCCATTTGTGTCAAACTGATTTTCAAACCTTGAAAGATATTTTACAGCCAGCAAAAGCAATATTAGCAAAAATAAAGAAATAAAATTATGATACATGTATAGATGTTGTTATATTGCACGTGTACTTTTGATCTTTTATTACTGAACATGTATGCACATATATATGAACATTAATGATTGTATAAGCATATATACTATTAGGCTGGGAAAGTACAGCTCAAGCATCCTACAACTTGTTCACTGCTGAGGCACTTGCTTAACGGCCAAGGCAGTATGGGGCCTTTGATATAGCAAACTGGGACCTGTTATACTTGGTCCTCAAAGTCCATGTCTGGATTTACATGGATCTATGCTAGAAGCAGTAGATCTGACCTCAAATGAACAAGAAATGCAAGGTGTAAATCTAGAGAAATAAGCATAAGTCATGTCATTTAAAAGAAAACTAAGCACAAAGCAAGGGATATGATTTGGAAAGAAATATGCTAAGCTTTCTTGAGATCCAAGCTTGATCCCAATGAAATAACCAAGAAAGCTTGTGAAGGTGAATGAGGGGAGTTCAAACTAAAATATGGATTGGAAAGGTTACTAATGTTCAAAATGGATGGGAAGGGTAGTAATTAAGATATTGTTGGGCAATTAAGAAATGTCACTTTCAATAGAAGGATAACTTTGTGATTAATATTTGGTGTTGTTAAAGCAATTTGAAAAGGAAGGCTAGAAGTGCACTTATAAATTGTGGTGAGTTGATCCGAATTATATGTGCTGGTAGATGAAGACCACATTATCATCATGGCAGCCCTAGCAAGGAGGTGAATGAGTTTACCTAATTAAAACCTAAAACTAGGGAGATTCTTGAGACCATGGAGATAATAAAACTTGAGTTTCATTCATGTGTACAAAATAATCACAACTAAAGTTAAAATTGTGATAGCAGAGTTAAAGAGTGATAATGCAAATAATTAACAATGGTTCAATTTACCATTATAAGCATCCTGTTATCCTTAAGATCCTCTGTATATCCACTAGTCATGCTCAACTTCACAGACAAAGCTAAAATATAAACACCCTTTGAAGATCTTTTTTGTGGGTGGAACTGAAGGAAAAATTCTTTTTCTGGATTAGGAGCAAGTTCCTCACAAAATCCTAAAGAAGCTTGTCCTTTTGAGACATTTTCTGAATGACACAGAAACTATATATCATAAAAGAGTTATAAAGGTTGAAACAATTAAAGAATATGGTAGAGCTCCTGTATAATATGATGAGGGCATGAAGGAAAAAGATGGGCAAGCTTAAGCTCAAGAATAATGGTAATTCAAAAGTTTGATATAAGCTAAGAGGTAGCCTTAGAGAAAATATTCAATGTTCTTACTCATTGGTTCATTTCTTATTTACTGGGGAGAGGTAAACTCTCAGGTACTTATAAACTATTGTTCAAAACTCTTGAGAATATCTTGGTCAATGGATGGATATTTCAAAAATATTGGGCTTGATAACTGTCTCTTGGAGCCCTCCTCAAAACTCTCCATTCTAAACCTTTTCTCTTTCTGTTTGCTTTCTAATTGGACAATTTGACGGCTTTGGCATTTTGTGCTTTCTGAGCTATCTCTATGAACATCATTTTATCTTTCTTCTTATTTTCCCATGATTTGATCTGGTTATAGGTACGTATTTTACTGCTAAAAACTTTCTTGCAGTGGTTGAAGACATATACAAGCGAAGGCAGCCATTGCCATCCATGGATGCTGTATATTTCATCCAGCCAACAAAAGAAAAGTATATTCTTTACATTGATATCTTTTGTACTTTTTCCTCTTTCATTCTGTATGACAGGAATAACTTTGCTCTCCTAATATATGATCTTGTACTTCCATTCATAAGGAAATTTGAAATGGTTAATTCTAGTCTAGGTTTTACTCGAAGCTGGAATTCTGTACTTGCATGGGTATGGAATATATTGTACCTGTTGATGAATATTTTTTTCCCTAAATCTAGGGTTACTGAAATATGAACAAATTTATAGATAGTAATGGCTGGACCTGAAAGTGAAAAGAGGAGTGAACAGGAAGGGAAATGGAATATATCCACCAGGAGTGAAAAGAGGACTAGTACCTATTTGACACCTCAAAAGAGACTCCAAGTAATGTGCCAATTTTACACCTTATAATTTAAACCATGAAGAAAAGAAAGCTGAGCTAAGAAAAGATTTAGGAATATGCCAATTTAATTTTGTTGTCCAGGTAGGGGCATAGCAGTGAACCTTACCTTTATTTGAATTCTAGGATGTGTTTTTAAGGGTTTGTAAATATCAGTACAGTTTAGATAATAGAAGCAAATCCTCTTTTTCATTGTATGCTATGATGGGCGGTATGTTTTTCATTGTTTCATGATTGCATACTGTTATGTTGTGCTCATGTGGCATGTGTTCTCCAGTTTACATGATGAAATCTTGATGCCTACTGTGATTTATTTCAGATTTTTGTGTTATCTAGTGCCTCTAAGAAGTGTGTTGGTTTTGTGCAGTGTGGTCATGTTCTTGTCTGACATGTCTGGGAAATCACCCTTGTACAAAAAGTACGTGTGAATTCTATATGCAATCTAACTCGGTTATAGTAGGCCTAACCTTATTTTCTCAGTTTAATAGTTACTTTTATGCATTTTGTTCCAGAGCATATGTATTTTTCAGTTCACCCGTAAATAAAGAGTTAGTGGCACATATCAAGAAGGACACGAGCGTCTTACCCCGCATTGGTGGTTTAAGTGAGGTTGAGCTTAATTCTTTTACTCATTCTACCTCATCAACAAGCTCATCTTAGACTATTGAGCTGACTTTTTTCTAATTAATTTTTTGAACATATACTGAAACTTATGTTTCATTGTTCTTTTCTTCTTTTGAACAATTTTTGCAGATGAATTTGGAATATTTTGCTATTGATAGTCAGGTATTGTTTTCTTATAATTTCTTTAATATATGTTCTGATTTTCAGTTGTATCAAATGGTCTGTTACACTGATTAATTTTTTCTTTCTTCTGTTTCCCAGTTTAGATTTCAGAATAATTCATCTTGAATCTAATCATTTTGAGTTTTGTCATTTAGGGCTTTATAACCGACCATGAGAGGGCTATGGAGGAACTACTTGGGGAGAATGCGGAAGGCTCTCACATGTACAATGACTGCTTGAATACAATGGCCACACGTATTTCTACGGCATTTGCTTCTTTAAGGGTATGAGCAGGCAGCTCCACAGAATATCACCTGCTGTAAAGTGGAATACTGGTCATATTTTTTAGGTCATCACTTTCAAAAATTGAATTTTTTTTATTATTGGCAGATAATTTTACATTTTTTAATTTCTTTTTATATAGCACAAAACCATAAAGTGGATAGAGTATTATTAATCATTTTAACAAATATGGTAAAGAAGAATTCTAGTGCTATAAAAAGTCATTATGTGACTACATCTTTTTGAGCACTTTAGATTAAACAATTTAGGTTTGAATTTAAATATAGGTTGTTAGGCATTTAGCCAACTACTCTTGCTTCTTATCATAGTGTTTATGTGTTTGATTATTTTCATGCAAGGTTTGCAATTTCAGTCCGTACAGGTGTATCTGTTAGGATCAAGAGCGGTACTAAGAAGGGGAGGGGGGGGGGGGAGGGTGAATTAGTGCAGCGGATAAATCACATCGGTTTGAAATTTTTCGTACGATAAAAACTGATCTTGGAAATGTATTTAACTTGAAAGCATACGGAAGAGTGTAATGGAAGTAAAGCAAGTAAACGGTTTGCAGTGAAGGTAAATAGCAAGAATAGAAATGCAAACCTGTTTATAGTGGTTCGGCCGTCGTGACCTATATCCACTCCACCGATTCCTCTTCCGTCAAGGCTACCGGCATCCACTAACGATCTTCTTTCAACGAACGAAGATCAACTACCCTTTTACAACCCTCTTCTTTTTTTCACAAGTTTAGGAGGTAACCTTTTCACCCTTTTCACTCCTCTTTAAAACTATACTAACACTTAGAGCTTTTAGAGGAGTTCTCACAAGACAACAAAGTTTTTCTATTTTTTTTCACTCAATTCTTATGTATGTTAACCAGGGATGAGAGGAGTATTTATAGGCCTCAAGTTGATTCAAACTTGGAGCCTAAAAAGTCTCATTCTGGGTTTCCCCCTTCACGCCTGCAGCACTGACATTGGGCGGTACCACCGCCCAGACCGACGGTACCACTGCCCAGATCGGTGGTACCACCACCTGACACAATCTCGGAGACTGTGTCATGACGGTTCCACCTGTTGAGTCACTGTTTGGGCCTTTTACTTGGCCTAACATAGCCTAACCTTAGGCTCAATTGGCCCTTAATTGAGATGGCCTAATTCCAACCCAATTATGTGCTAACTACGAAATTTAAGGCATACACTAAGCTAAATAAGTCCGGTTTCTTCCGACGAGCTTTCGGTGATCTTCCAGTGAACTTCCAACGATCTCTCGGCAATGTTCCAGCGGACTCCCGGCAAGCTCCTGGACTTCACGACGATCTTCTTGGCGAGTTTCGACGAACTTCTCTAGCAAGCTCCTGGACTTCTCGGTCAATTCCGACAGAACTTCCGACGAACGTCCGGACTTCCGACGAACTTCGAACTCCCAATGAAATCTCGTTCTTGACTCCGGGACTTTATTTTGCTTTATGCCTTGATTGCTATCGTAGTAAATCTTTCACACTTAAAACCTACTTCGATCTAGACAATTATTATAAGGCTTAAATCAAATGTTGTCTGGCATGTTATTGGTTCATCGATGCTTTGCCTGATTCTTCGGCGTATCGTCTTCTCTTGCAGCCAATTGCCCAATCGGTCAGTTGACCTCCGCAACTCCGATTTTCTTGGTGCAATTTTTGCTCTTCTTGGCCCGATGCTCGAACCCATGGCTTGAAGCCTTCTCTTGATACGTCGATTGATCCTCCGGCTCGATGTCCAATCTTCTGACATGTTCTATTCCGGCCCAACATGATTCTTCCGGCCCAACATGATTCTTCCTGCCTTAATTGTCTCTCCCTGATAGAAGCTTCCTGCGTCACTCAAAACACAGATTAAATCATAAACACTATAAATTGATTTCATCATCAAAATTCGAGATTCAACAATCTTCCCCTTTTTGATGATGATAATTAATTGATGAAGGAGTTAACTTTAACTCCCCCTATCAATATGCCTTAATGATAGAACTCTTGGATTCAAAAATCCAAGCATCATGTCATGATAAAATCATGCATAACATCATACTTCTCCCCTTTTGTCATCAACAAAAAGGAAAAGTTCAACTATCAAGTGTTTAGACATACAAGTTCAAATCATTGCATAATCTCCAGTTTTATCATCATGCAAGTTTTATAACATATAGCTAGCAAATTTGTTCATCACCTTACAACATGCATAATCACCAAATCATCATTAATTTTGAAGATATGCAAGATTGTAAATTTTGATATGTACCAAGACATGATATATACCAAGGCATGATATGTACCAAGGCATACTGACGGTACACTGTTACGACCAAAATGAGTTGAAAAACCTCAAAAAATACCTGAAAAATAGAATAAAATTAGAATAGGATTTTTAAGTTAGAAATAAATATAAATTATAATTTTAGTAAAAATAATGTAAATTATGAAAGAATATTACCACATATTTTTTTCGGACTTTGAGGAATAACTTTGTGGTACGTTCCAGATCATCCTTCCATTAATATTGAATTATCTGTAAAAAAAAAATATTTTTTATACAACTTAAACTTTAAGATTTAAATGAATTAAGTAATCAATCGATAGATATGCTTGGTTCTACTACCAAAAAGAACGACGGGACTCTACGGGCAGTGGATCGGGGTCCTCAATCCTATGTATTTATATATCAATATAATATGTTTGTCGGACTCAATCTTGAAATTGATCCCTTGATATAGTGTACTGATACGCCGTATACCATTAGTGTATCGATATGGTTATAGTCGTAGGTTGATTGTTATGAACCACATGTGTTTGAGGCGGCCCTTAAGGCAATGACGAATATGACATATATTGGTGTAGAGCATAGTGAATGTTAGAACTTCTATTTTCGCTACTGATCTATTGCTCTGTACCGTTAGATCGATCATCATACTGTTGCTTGGAGAAGTATGAGCAACTATCACCGTACTATTGCTGGCCATACGATTCTCTATAATACGATTCTCTATAATATGACAACTATGAATATGATGAGCTTCGCTCTGTATCTACATCATGTAGGCTCTACTGTATATATTTAAAATCATCCACTAGTTGCTTCTTCCCTTTCCGTGTATAAACTTGACCAGTACCTCATCGAGCTCCATGATCTTAATCTTAGGTGGCATATGTAAAATATTGCTCCTCCGTCCATGCACCACCCTCATATTGTATAGATGAGACTATTGGCTCCTCGACATCGTTGCCATCGTCGGTTGAGACATTATTGTCCATGTTGTTGTTATGTCTCTGGATCAAGTGAGTTGTTGAATATGATTGCGAAGGTGTCTCGTCGCCTAAGTGGATTCTTTCTAATGGTGCAGTTGATGATATTGCCTTCCCTTTTGCCTTTGCCTTTGTACGTTGGTGGACGACTATGATGGTTGGGTGTCTCTGGTTCCTAGAGCAGTTTGACTCAATCTTGTCCGACTCCTTCCGTCACGTTTTGACCGAGGGGGATTTTTCTCATGTTGGGGATGTGTTTCCTCTTCTTCTATTTGCCTCAATAATAAAACACAAAGGACCGCCTCATTAAGTAGAGGATCCTCTTGGTTCTCCGCCACTTCAACCCACTCTAACATCGACTTTGAATCTTCGTTATTAAATTGGAGATCAATGGGATCAATCTCTGATTCCTCTGGTTCCTTGTCCAACTTGGCACATCACAACTTTAGCCGCATATTATAGTGAACATATACTAGTTTCTCCAATCGTTTATATGATAATCTATTACGGATCTTCATGTGAATCAATGCGAACGTTGACCAAGTACGTTAGATGTCGTTGTCTGTGAAAGTACATAGATGACAACCTTCTTTAAATTTGGTGCGTCCTCACCAAATTTTAGCCACCACTCGACTGCAAAAAGATATAAATAAGATTTTATTAGCATAACAAATAATTAATATCAAATATAGTTTATAATCAATATGTGTGTAATATTTCCTCACTAAGATCCATATTGTAACGACACGATACGGCTATAATATTGGAGAATGAACCAATTGATTCTCGGAATAATCGACCCTCCATAATAGCATCAGTTGCATTAGTAGTGTTTGACACAATGATTTAAATGGCGTTAGGAGCCAAAGTCTCACAACGTCTAAGGCGCTAGGCGCTCGCACGAGTGAAGCGAGGGGTGCCTAAATATTATAATTAAAATAATATACAACTAAATAGAAATATGCTAAACATGTTTACGAAGACATATTAGAATTAAACTGCTTTGTACACTTGTCATTAATTCTAAAATCTAATATATAATTTTAAAATAATAAAGATTAGAGATTTAACAATCTACTATTAACAATATATATTATTTACTGTTAACAGTAGTTAAGAGGGGAGAAAAAACCATTAATAGTAGTATAGGGAGAAAAAAAACAAGAGAAAAGTGTCACTGATGGTTAATAGTGGGGACGAAGAAGGTAGTGGTGACAGAGGAAGCTATAGACGACAACAGCAACGACGGAGGAAGCTACGGACGACAGCTGCGATAGCGGCAAAAGCTGCAGATAGCAGTAGTGGCACCGACGGAAGCTGCGGACGACAATGTTGTGGACGGAGGAAGCTTTCGAAGTGTACGTCAATCGCGGAGGAAGCTACGGTCCTCTCCCTCGACGGTAGAAGGAACTGCCAACGGTGGCGGAAGGAAGCTACAGACGAAGGCTAAGCTGTTGGACCTATTCATCGGCGACAGAGAAGGCCTCGGTCTGCTGCGTTTGCAGCGGAGGCAGCATCGGAAAGCTTTGGCGGCGGAGGCAGGAGCGCTCGTTAGGGTTGATCGTTCGGGGTCGAACTACACTTAAAAATCTGGTTCGGTTCAACTATTTGAGCTGGGCACTTGCCTGAGGTGCAAAGCGCTTGGGTTCGAGCGAGCGCCTAGGTAATGCCTCATTGAAGCGTGCCGCCTGGTTCATTGTTGAGGCACTTGGGCCTTGCCTCGCCTTGCCTCCCCTCGCTTGAACGCCTAGGCGAGTGTCGATCGCCCAAGCGCCCATTTAAATCATTAGTTTGACAAGAGTCGATATATAATATTTCTTAGTGTCGACAATAAATCTGATTGCGTTCTAAGACCATACTGAAATTGAATTGCTGGGTTTAGATAATACGCTGCAAGACATAATTTTGTTAGTATAAATTTTTTATACATCAAAAAATTATGAATTAAATTACACCGAATATAAATTTACGTGCATTATGGATATCTAGGTCCATATAAATTTCAGTCCTATGATCGATGATATGTAAGTATTGGTCGGCCTTAGAATAATCTTTGATTGTTTTCTTGACCTCCTCTCTTGCTATAATCAACATATGTCTAAGTTAAGGCATTTATGGATGCTTTTCCATATCGACCTTACAGAAGACAACGTAAAGTGGTTTTGCACCTTTTATGATTTCATTCGTGGTATCCCAAAATCTAGAAGAAAGAATGGTCTTTTCCATCTTTCCATTACTTGATCTCGAATACCTGGATTCGGGCCATTCTTGTGAGGTGACCATTGACTTGAGGACCTACCTCTTTTGTTGTATTGACTTTAAGACAATGAAATTTATAGCAAACCGAATGACTCTAGGTCTGAGTATCTCATCATTTAAATACTTTTGCATTAGAGAGTGGACCCAATGATGATTATATATAAACTTTGTGATCGATTATGCTTGAGCTACACAATATCCTACTTCTTTTCTTTTATATATACATTATCAATCCGTATATGTTTCGTTGTTTGTGGAGGATAGGCTTGCGGATCAATATCAATAATATCTAGTGCGAACATCCTGCCAAGTTCTCTCATAAAACCACGGATTCTACCATGCCTCATGCTATCAGTTCGACTTAATTGAGTAGGGGTAATTGGTTGCCTCATGCTGGTCGACCTCTAGTTTTCTTATGGCGTAGATCCACTGTCATCGCTATGCTCCCATTGTGAGTTAGATCGTCGAAGCCTCATTGCTTTACATATATTGTTGCTCCAATGATGCATGAATACTAGCTTTAAGATTTGGGTTGATCACATCGTCGCGACCCTTATAGTCGTCATAAACTGGTTCCTGCGTAGCCCTATAATATTCTTCCTCAACTCTTGCCTTCTTTTTTATTGTATCTACCCTTGCTTGTTATGACTTGTTTTGAAATGATTTATGGACCTTCGTCGGGACCTTCTTGCATTTTGCAACATCGGGATACCCGTCGGCCAAATGCATCTTCACTTGGGTGATTCCTCCACCCTTGCCAATATAGTTATAATAAATGCATTGCCAATGATTATGGTTTTCGTCTATCTTTTGGGCATGATCCCAAGCGTCATCATGTGTCTGTTTCTTTGGTGTTATGTTCTTACTAAATTTAAATCAAATAAGCAAGTTGCGATTATCCCTAATTTAAAATACAAGATGCAAATTATACGTAGAATTGACTGAATATCATTAAATTATCATTAAAACCACTAATCATAGTACTAACATAGTTAATAAACCCTAATTAGTTCTCTTTCACTGTTATAAACATGTCAAACATCCTAATAGGTTTTAAAGACATTGAATTGACTCAATATTGATCAAATTTTGATTAAATCATCATTAAAACCACTAATCATAGTATTAAAAAACTTAATTAAAATCTAATTAGTTTATTTTACCATCATAAATATGT